>SSNR01000544.1:206281-234163 GCA_006937965.1 Callopanchax toddi
ATCCATCTAGGACTAACTAGTACTATTAGTTATTTATCTAAAACTATTAAGACTATCAGGTATCCATCTAGGACTAACTAGTACTATTAGTTATTTATCTAAAACTATTAATACTATCAGGTATCCATCTAGGACTAACTAGTACTATTAGTTATTTATCTAAAACTATTAGTACTATCAGGTATCCATCTAGGACTAACTAGTACTATTAGTTATTTATCTAAATCTATTAATACTACCAGGTATCCATCTAGGACTAACTAGTACTATTAGTTATTTATCTAAAACTATTAGTACTATCAGGTATCCATCTAGGACTAACTAGTACTATTAGTTATTTATCTAAAACTGTTAGTACAATCAGGTATCCATGTAGGACTAACTAGTACTATTAGTTATTTATCTCAAACTGTTAGTACAATCAGGTATCCATCTAGGACTAACTAGTACTATTAGTTATTTATCTAAAACTGTTAGTACAATCAGGTATCCATCTAGGACTAACTAGTACTATTAGTTATTTATCTAATACTAACTAGTAAGATCAGGTAACTATCTAGGACAAACTAGCAATATCAATTATCTATCTAGTACTAACTAGTACTATTAGTTATTTATATAATACTATTAGTGCTATCAGGTATCCATCTAGGACTAACTAGTACTATTAGTTATTTATCTAAAACTATCTAGTACTATCTAGGCGTTTATCAGGTATTTTATCTAGTACTATCTAGGCGTTTATCAGGTATTTTATCTAGTACTATCTAGGTGTTTATCAGGTATTTTATCTAGTACTATCTAGGCGTTTATCAGGTATTTTATCTAGTACTATCTAGGTGTTTATCAGGTATTTTATCTAGTACTATCTAGGTGTTTATCAGGTATTTTATCTAGTACTATCTAGGTGTTTATCAGGTATTTTATCTAGTACTATCTAGGTGTTTATCAGGTATTTTATCTAGCGCGTTCACTCACTGGTATCCCTGAGACCTCTTCCTGCGGCTCAGCCCGAACCGTCGCAGCAGCTCGTTCCTGCGAAGGAAAACAAACGCGCCCAGAGCCAGGAGAGGAAGAACCAGGAAGAAGAACACCAGCAGGCCGTCCCTGAGAGACGTGTCCTTATCTGGGGAGGACAAGAGAGTCAGCGCAGCGCTGGTGGTCGGTCCTCAGGTGAGTCATTGAATGCTCCAGGTGACGTACCATTCCAGGAGGGGCCGCTGTCCACGCTGCCACCATAACCGGTGAGCTCGCAGAAGGGCGGAGCCCAGCCGTTCTCACAGTGACAGTTCTTGTTACTGTTACACACCTGAGACACACGCACTGGGTCAGACTGGGGTCATGTGACTCACCTGACCCACAGGGACACAGGTGTTCTTACCCCATGTCCGTGGCACTTCTTCTCCACGTCGCAGTCGTAGTTCAGGACTTCAGCGCCGCGACACTCAGAGTTTATGCACACCTGAAGCCCACAGAAGAACAAAGGAGTCACCACCTGCTCCACGTCCCCCTGGTCTCTCCTGTCCTCACCTTGTTGTCTCCACACTTGGTCCCTTCGTTCACCATACCCGGGTCAGGCACGTCTGAGCCCAGCTTGAAGTCGACTCCGTAACACCTGGCTTTGCCGATGGGAGTGATGATGATGGGCGGAACGATGCCGAAAACCGTCTCCTGCTGGACGTTGGAGCACTGCAGCTTCCCACACAGAGCGTTTCTATGGAGACGGAGACATCAGTCAGACCAGGACAGCTGACAGGACAGGACAGCGTATCACACTGAGCTGGAAACAAACTGATGTCCAACCTTCTGTCCTGTCCTCACTGAGGGACAGACCTCAAAGGGCGAACTGACCAAAATATGCATTGAGGTTTTGTGTGTCTGTGTCTGTGTGTGTGTGTGTGTGTGTGTGTGTGTGTGTGTGTGTGTGTGTGTGTGTACCTGCTCTCACACTTCCTGTATCCATACGGCTGGTAGCCACAGTTCCCAAAGCGGTCTCCGTTACTGTTGACGTCTTTGAAACAGATTTCAGGAGCCACCTCAGCCTCTGAAGACGAGGACGAGACAGGGAGAGGGAGAGAGACGGAGACAGGCCATGAGACACTAACTGGAGGAGTTGGACTGTGATTCTAGAAGCAGTCAGAGGGACGTACTGGACCCAAACAAGGCCCGACACTGTCCATCATGGTGCTGACACTTCCCGTTGTAACAGTAGGCCTGCTGGTTCCGGCACGGCTGTCCATTCTGGAAGACAAATGCCCGGTCTCAGTCAGCTCCCCCCAGTGGACAGGCACCCCAGAGGATGCACTGCTGCCAGAGGACACATGGTCTCTCTGCACGCAGAGACTCAGGTCTCACCTGGACGAAGACGTCGCTCTGACAGAAGGACGAAGAGCCGTTACAGTACTCTGGTAGATCACACTCATCCTGACCAGAACGACACACGGTTCCTCCTGGTAGGAACTACACACAGTCACACACACACACACACACACACACACACACACACACACACACAGTAAAAAATGATAATATAAAGGTTGAAATCTAGAGGTGTGTTTGTTTCACAAACATGGATCTAATTTACCAGTCAGACTAAAAAAAACACAACAAGCTCCGCCCCCTTACTAGAACGTCCCTCTAGCTCCGCCCCTTACTAGAACGTGTCTCTAGCTCCGCCCCTTACTAGAACGTGTCTCTAGCTCCGCCCCTTACTAGAACGTGTCTCTAGCTCCGCCCCTTACTAGAACGTCCCTCTAGCTCCGCCCCCTTACTAGAACGTCTCTCTAGCTCCGCCCCTTACTAGAACGTCCCTCTAGCTCTGCCCCCTTACTAGAACATTGTCTCTAGCTCCGCCCCTTACTAGAACATGCCTCTAGCTCCGCCCCTTACTAGAACATCTCTCTAGCTCCGCCCCTTACTAGAACATCTCTCTAGCTCCGCCCCCTTACTAGAACATCTCTCTAGCTCCGCCCCTTACTAGAACATCTCTCTAGCTCCGCCCCTTACTAGAACATCTCTCTAGCTCCGCCCCTGGCTCTGACACCACGGCCCCTGGTCTGAACCTGCGAGGTGGTCCAGATCCTGGTGTTTACCTGACACTTGTAACAGCACTCTCCGTACCCACACTGAGCTCCAGACCTCAGTCTGCAGGTCTGATACTCACAGCACGGGTCCTCCTCACACTCCTAAACACAAACATCACCGTTGGTTAGTCACCTCTTCACACAACGCTCAAACTGGAGCTGGATTAATGAAGGTCCCCCATTCTGCTGCAGGGACCCAGAAGCCTCAGACCTTCTCTGATCCACAGTCACACTCCTCCCCAAAGTCCACCAGCCGGTTTCCACAGAAGGGGGTGCTGTAGGCCTCGTCGGGTCGGGGGACGTTCAGGAGACATGTCCCTCCGTTCAGCAGGATCATCTTCTCAAAGTCATCAGCGCTGCAGCTGCTGAAGTTCATGGATCCTCTGCAGACAGACAAGGGAGTCTAAAGTAGGAACAAGTTTGAGCCAGACCAGAACTTCTGGTTCAGGAGATCTGGTCTGGACCAGACTGTGTGAGGTCCTACGTGGTTCCAGAGTTCATGATGCAGACGGAGGCGGGGCAGGTGCAGGAGCGTCCGTCGTCATGGTTCATCCCCAGGTTGTGTCCGAGTTCATGAGCCACGATGGAGGCGAAGGCAGGAACGTTGTTGTTGGTGAACTGAGAGAAGGAGAGCAGACTGGATCAGGACCGACCCGGTTCTGATTTCAGTGTGTGGAAAGAAAACAATCGTACCGCGTTGATTCCTCCTCCGTGACTCCGAGAGCACACGGTGGAGACGAAGGCCATTCCTGCTGTTACTCCAAAACTCTTCTTCCTTCATCACCAACAAGATCACCATCATCATCATCATCACCACCAACAAGATCACCATCATCACCACCAACAAGATCACCATCATCATCATCATCACCACCATCATCACCATCATCATCACCACCAACAAGATCACCATCATCACCACCATCATCATCACCACCAACAAGATCACCATCATCATCACCACCATCATCACCATCATCATCATCACCACCAACAAGATCACCATCATCATCATCATCACCACCATCATCATCATCACCAACAAGATCATCACCATCATCATCACCAACAAGATCATCATCACCACCATCATCATCACCACCAACAAGATCATCATCACCATCATCATCACCACCATCATCACCATCATCATCATCATCACCATCATCATCATCATCACCACCATCATCATCACCAACAAGATCATCATCACCATCATCATCATCATCACCAACAAGATCACCATCATCACCACCATCATCATCATCATCATCACCAACAAGATCACCATCATCATCATCATCATCATCACCAACAAGATCACCATCATCATCATCATCACCACCAACAAGATCATCATCACCATCATCATCACCACCAACAAGATCATCATCACCATCATCACCATCACCAACATCATCACCATCATCATCATCATCATCATCATCAACAAGATCACCATCATCACCACCAACAAGATCATCATCATCATCATCATCACCACCATCATCACCATCATCATCATCACCACCACCATCACCACCATCATCATCACCACCACCAACATCATCACCATCATCATCATCATCACCACCAACAAGATCGCCATCATCATCATCATCACCACCAACAAGATCATCATCACCATCATCATCACCACCATCATCACCATCATCATCATCATCACCATCATCATCATCATCACCACCATCATCATCACCAACAAGATCACCATCATCATCATCATCACCACCATCATCACCATCATCATCATCACCACCACCATCATCACCATCATCATCATCACCACCAACAAGATCACCATCATCATCATCACCAACAAGATCATCACCATCATCATCATCACCAACAACAAGATCATCATCATCATCACCACCATCATCACCATCATCATCATCATCACCATCATCATCATCATCACCACCATCATCATCACCAACAAGATCATCATCCTCATCACCACCATCATCACCATCATCATCATCATCACCACCATCATCACCATCATCATCATCATCACCATCAACATCATCATCACCACCATCATCATCACCAACAAGATCACCATCATCATCATCACCATCAACAAGATCACCATCATCATCACCATCATCATCACCACCATCATCATCACCACCATCATCATCATCATCATCATCATCATCATCATCATCACCACCAACAAGATCACCATCATCATCACCACCAACAAGATCATCATCACCATCATCATCACCACCAACAAGATCATCATCACCATCATCATCACCACCAACAAGATCGCCATCATCATCATCATCACCACCAACAAGATCACCATCATCATCATCATCATCACCAACAAGATCACCATCATCATCATCATCATCATCACCAACAAGATCACCATCATCATCATCATCACCACCAACAAGATCATCATCACCATCATCATCACCACCAACAAGATCATCATCACCATCATCACCATCACCAACAAGATCACTATCATCATCATCATCATCACCACCAACAAGATCATCATCACCATCATCATCACCATCATCATCATCATCACCACCAACAAGATCATCATCACCATCATCATCACCACCATCATCACCATCATCATCATCACCATCATCATCATCATCACCAACAAGATCACCATCATCATCATCATCACCACCAACAAGATCATCATCACCATCATCATCATCATCACCAACAAGATCACCATCATCACCATCATCATCATCATCATCATCACCAACAAGATCACCATCATCATCATCATCACCACCAACAAGATCATCATCATCATCACCACCAACAAGATCACCATCATCATCATCATCACCACCAACAAGATCATCATCATCATCATCATCACCACCAACAAGATCATCATCATCATCACCACCATCATCACCATCATCATCATCACCACCAACAAGATCATCATCACCATCATCATCATCATCACCAACAAGATCACCATCATCACCATCATCATCATCATCATCATCACCATCATCATCACCATCATCATCATCATCACCACCAACAAGATCATCATCACCATCATCATCACCACCATCACCAACAAGATCACCATCATCATCATCATCACCACCATCATCATCATCACCAACAAGATCATCACCATCATCATCACCAACAACAAGATCATCATCACCATCATCATCATCACCAACAAGATCACCATCATCATCATCATCACCACCAACAAGATCATCATCACCATCATCATCATCATCACCACCATCATCACCATCATCATCACCACCAACAAGATCACCATCATCATCATCATCACCATCAACAAGATCATCATCACCATCATCATCACCACCATCATCACCATCATCATCATCACCAACAAGATCACCATCATCATCATCATCATCATCATCACCAACAAGATCACCATCATCATCATCATCATCATCATCACCACCAACAAGATCATCATCACCATCATCATCATCATCACCAACAAGATCACCATCATCACCATCATCATCATCATCATCATC
This sequence comes from Callopanchax toddi, assembly GCA_006937965.1. Taxonomy (NCBI): domain Eukaryota; kingdom Metazoa; phylum Chordata; class Actinopteri; order Cyprinodontiformes; family Nothobranchiidae; genus Callopanchax; species Callopanchax toddi. Next base: position 212,925 of record SSNR01000544.1, read on the forward strand.
ACCAACAAGATCACCATCATCATCATCATCACCACCAACAAGATCATCATCACCATCATCATCATCACCACCATCATCACCATCATCAACAAGATCACCATCATCATCATCATCATCATCATCATCATCACCACCATCATCATCATCATCAACAAGATCACCATCATCACCACCAACAAGATCATCATCACCATCATCATCATCATCATCACCACCATCATCACCATCATCATCATCATCAACAAGATCACCATCATCACCACCAACAAGATCATCATCACCACCATCATCACCATCATCATCATCACCAACAAGATCACCATCATCATCATCACCACCATCATCATCATCACCAACAAGATCATCACCATCATCATCATCATCACCACCATCATCACCATCATCATCATCACCAACAAGATTACCATCATCATCATCATCACCACCAATAAGATCATCAATACCATCATCATCATCATCACCACCATCATCATCATCACCAACAAGATCACCATCATCATCATCACCACCAACAAGATCATCACCATCATCATCATCATCACCACCATCATCACCATCATCATCATCATCACCACCAACAAGATCGCCATCATCATCATCATCACCACCAACAAGATCATCACCAAGATGTGTATAAGAGACNGTCTTATGAAGAACAGCTCGCTTCACCTGGATCACACACACACACACACACACACACACACACACACACACACACACACACACACACACACACACACACACACACACACAGGACCTCAGACTGAACTCAGGTTTCTGTAGGAAACCATCAGAGTCAAAAACAGATCAGGTGTTTTCATAAATCTGAATCCAAAACAATAAAACTACATTTACTTAGAATCTAGACCAGAACAAGTACTGTAGTAATAACTAGGGCTGGGTACCGTTAAATATTTCGATACTACTACTTTAATGATACCTGGTTTTCGATACCGGTGCCTTAAAGATACTTATTTTGATACCTCTATGTATAATTCTGAGAGAAAATAACAAAGTACTTAAAAGTTTTTTAAATTAAACTACAACAAAAAACACTGTTTTATGGCACATTTATGCATTTATTAATATTATTATTTATCTCTTACCTAACTTTCTGTTACTGACGCTGTCTGGTCATGTACTCTTTAGTTTTTTTTGTTTCTGAAACAAACTGAATAACCAGATTTAACAGTTATTTGGTTTTTGTTATGGAAAAATAAAATCTGAAATATGGTCAAACGGATCCGTTTTCATTATTTCGTTATTCCCTTTTTGCTAACAAAGAGTACAAGGATTCAGGTCGACCAGTGTTATTCTAGAGGTGCCAGGATGGGGGACAGGAAGAACTGTGTTGCAGACAACAGAACCTCTGGTCTCTAATAAAACGTAAATACTCCTAAATAAAATGAGCACATCTCGTGGCCTCGTGGATTTTTTAAATGCAATTTTACATGCTTTTTAAAAAAACTGCATGTTCTGCGTCCTGAGGAGGTCGATTGCAGCTCTGATGCTGACTCAGGTGAAAACGGTGCTGCGGGCTTACGGTGACCAAACACGGTGTTCGGGTCTGATCTTTTAATCTGCCGTTCTGACGGTCCAGCTGGTGTTTAAACAAGAGAGGAAAGTCTCGCCTCGCCTCCGTTTGCTTATCCGGATCGCGACTCACGGGGCAGGATCCAAATGAGCATCTTGATCCCCAACCCTCCTGTTTTGCTGAAGCAACACAGAACTCGGGTCTGTTTGCGGCGCATTTATAGGGACATTTTATTGTAAAAGTACTGAAACTTAGTTCGGTACTACTACCTACCGAAGGTTTTTGGTTGGTACCAAAGAAGTACAGAGTTTCGGTACCCAGCCCTAGTAATAACAACTCATCATCATCAGAGATTAACCTGGAGCCATGGAGAGGTGTGTGTGTGTGTGTGTGTGTGTGTGTGTGTGTGTGTGTGTGTGTGTGACCCTACACCGTCTATGAGGTTGGCCAGGTGAACCATCTCCTCCCTCACCGCCGTCTCGTTCCTGTTCATGTAATTATACTGCAGACAGACACACTGCGTTAGCCTAGCTTAGCACAGACACTGGGATCAAAGGGAACCGTTAGCATGTTAGCATGTCTCACTCTGTCGTTGTCCACCACCAGAAACAGCTCCACGTAGTGAGTCTTATGAAGAACAGCTCGCTTCACCTGGATCACACACACACACACACACACACACACACACACACACACACACACACACACACACACACACACACACACACACACACACACACCTTCAATAAGAAGCTCAAAGTGTGTGTTGTCGTTCTGTCTCTGGTTCTTTTCTTTTAGCTGATCTGAATCCGTCACCACTCTCTGACGCGTTACATCTTTTTGTTAAACGGTTACTGCTGTAAAGAAACTTTGGGTCGGTCCATCAGTCATTTATCTAAAGGACCACACCCTCTGATGACATCACTCAGAGTGGGTGGGGTCTCTAGAAACAGGAAGTGGTCCTCTGACTGCAGCAGAACTCCATATAGTGATGATAATAAGAGACTGACTCCCCTCTGGAGTCAGCAGGGACAAAATGTCCACTTCCAACAAAAACTAGACTGATATAAAAACTTTATGACGTTCATCATGTCTTCCTTTCTTTAACGAAATATTAGTGATCTTTTTGTTCAGACCTGTAAAGCTGTAGGTAAGTTCTTCTTTTTATGTTGACATGTTTCGACTGTCGACTGCGGTCTTCATCAGAAGTGTCACCGGTGTTATGGTTATCAGCTGTTCTCCCCTGAGATATTTCTCATAAATATATAAATCAGTTAAACAATCAACCAACCTGTCTGTAACGGCAGTGTGAGTTATGAAGTTTCACCACTAGATGGAGCTGTAGTACTGTTTATGCCAGAGAAAGTTCATGTAACATGTTTATTTTAGGAACTTTATTTTTTGCTTTGCAACATTTTATGTCATTTATAATGGTAAACAAGTAGAAATATTTCATATTAGAGTGATATTAAAACAGTCAATTTGTTAAGTCTAGTTAAGAGCAAGGTGACATCACTTCCTGTTTTGGCTGAGATCGCAAAGCAGTTGATGCAAACGGACGCGGTTTTATGCAACTTAAGGAAATATTAACAAAGAAAAGATGTTTTCATGTCCTCCGGTTTGTCCACTAGCAGGCTAAAGTGGTATGTTTATTTCATATTTTCTATATTGTACGTTTCATGTGAGTTGAAATAGGCTAAGCTAATTTGTACATCATTTATGTTTCACCAGTTCTACGGTGTACCTGTGGTGTCAAAGTATTAAGAAGAAAGAAATCCAAGGCCACAGTAAACATCAGTCAAAAGAACGCTCTTGTCTCTCATGTTTGTGAACAAGTCAGAACACTGTCAATCATCTGGAGGACCGAACCCTTTAAATACCAGTCTGATCCAGTTATGCTAACGTCGTTTCCATCAGACTACTCCCGCCTGACTGGAGTCGTTGTGTCCAGGATCTGATGAACCTGATGCTGCACACTCAAAAATCACAGGGAGTGTTGGGAGTTTTTCTTGACACCTATAGGACTGAGTACTCTAAAAACACAGCCTCCCATAATTAGCTGGGTTTTATAGCAGTTTTTTGTCCTTCGTGGCTCAGAGAGGAGAAAAAAGTGAAGCCTGATGGGTAAAAACCTGAAAATCAGCTGCTGAATTATCATCGATCTGCAGCAGCGTCTCTCCCAACCGCTGGTCAGAGGACCACTTCCTGTTCCTGGAAACTCCGCCCACTTTTCATGACATCTCTAGTGGGTGTGGTCCTGACTGACAGAGCGTGTGTGTGTGTGTGTACCCTGCTGTGCTGTCGGTGGTGGATTTCCTCTGACTCCTCTGTAGCGTTGCTGTGCTCCTGGTGAGGCGTGCCACACCCTCGAGGCTGTGATGTCACATCCTGTAGGCGGTACACCAGGTGCTGTTCGGGGGCGGAGTCTAACGGCTCGATTCCGTAGCTGTCGTGAGGGAGATGCAGCACTCCTCTGGATCAGAGAGACAGAAGAGGTCAGAGTGACTCAGGAGGAACAGGTTGGTGTTTCAGAAAGTCCCTAGAGGCTCTACCAGCTGTTTAACCCTGGGATGATGTCACTGTAGGGGTTGGCGCCTCAGACCTGATGGTTCGCTACTGAGAGGAAAACCTGCCTTTAACCCTTTGACCTCCACACCAAGAAAATCTAAGAACTAAATATTTGTTTTGTTTTTTTTGGTCATTTTGGGGAAATGAGGTTGATTCTACCTCACTGAACAACTTGTTAATACTGATGATGATCTCTTTATACTCTTCAGAAGGCTTTGGTAGTTCTGACCTGCCAGGTCTGACTCTATCAGGTGGTCACAGGATCCTCTGGACTGAACAGGATCTACAGTTTGAGCTTCAGTCGTTTCAGGTTCTTCGGATGCAGCAGAGAAACTCGGCCATGTGGATGAAGCTGACTCAGGATCTGGATCAGAGTCTGGATTGATCCTCTGATTATGATGGTTGTGTTGCTGTGATGACACAGCAGATCTTTGGGGGAGGTGTGTGTGTGTGTGTCCGTGTCACCTGAGGCCGTTGCAGATGCTCATGGCCGCCGTTGAGCCCTCCAGGTCCTGAACGGAGCCCCGATAGTGACAGTGGTTCTGGAACAGAGAGGTGATACTGAGTCACACCAGCAGGGGGAGTCGCACCACACCAAGAGGAGCTCGTATCTGATCTGATCTATGTTCATGTTTATTCATTTATTACACGCTTTTACCCAAAGCGACTTACAGACATTTAACAATCACCTATCAGGCATGTTGTGATGTGTGGAGAAAACCCACACATGCATAGAGAGAACATGCTAACTCCACGCAGAAAGGCCACAGCCGGGATTTGAACCGTGACCTTCTTGCTGCGAAGCAACAGTGCTAACCACGGCTCCACCATGCAGCCCTAATCTAAACCCTCATCTAAGGACCTGATAGAGAGCAGTGACAGGAAACAGAAACAGGAACCAATCCCCAAAGGCACTCAGTGACAGCTCAGCGTTTTCCTCCCACAGCTTCCTCAAACCTCGCTGAGCAAACAGCAGCCTGTGGGCCAGATGTGGTTCTGAAATATCTAGTCCTGGTCCTATCCCTGGTCCTGGTCTTGATCCTAGCTCAGGTCTTGAATCTGCTCCTGGTCCTGTCTCTGATCGTGGTGGTCAAGTTAACCCAAACACACCGTGGCTCAGAGGAATCCAGAAGCAGCAGGTTGGTCACATGATGCAGGGAGTTACCTGGACAGGTGGTCTGGATGTGATCAGGGATCCATTCTGACTGTAGGTGAACTGGATGAAGTCCGCAGGCAGCAGCAGCCTGGAAACAGCAGCAGCTTGTTAACGAGGCCAGAAAACGCCTCCAGGTCAGAGGTAAACAAAATGTCAACAACAATAAAAACATGTCAACAACAATAAAACAACAACAACATGTCAACAACAATATGTCAACAACAACATGTCAACAACAACATGTCACCAACAATAAAACATGTCAACAACAATAAAACAACAACAACATGTCAACAACAATAAAACAACAACATGTCAACAACAACATGTCAACAACAACATGTCAACAACAATAAAACAACAATAAAACAACAACAATACAACATGTCAACAACAATATGTCAACAACAATAAAACAACAACATGTCAACAACAATAAAACATGTCAACAACAATAAAACAACAACAACATGTCAACAACAATAAAACAACAACATGTCAACAACAATATGTCAACAACAACATGTCAACAACAACATGTCAACAACAATATGTCAACAACAATACAACATGTCAACAACAATATGTCAACAACAATAAAACAACAACATGTCAACAACAATACATGTCAACAACAATATGTCAACAACAATAAAACAACAACATGTCAACAACAATATAACAACAACATGTCAACAACAATATGTCAACAACAATATAACAACAACATGTCAACAATAATATAACATGTCAACAACAATATGTCAACAACAATACAACATGTCAACAACAATAAAACAACAACATGTCAACAATATGTCAACAACAATATAACAACAACATGTCAACAATAATATAACATGTCAACAACAATATGTCAACAACAATACAACAACATGTCAACAACAATAAAACAACAACAACATGTCAACAACAATATGTCAACAACAATACAACATGTCAACAACAATACAACATGTCAACAACATGTCAACAACAATATGTCAACAACAATACAACATGTCAACAACATGTCAACAACAACATGTCAACAACAATACAACATGTCAACAACATGTCAACAACAATATGTCAACAACAATACTACAACAACATGTCAACAACAATATGTCAACAACAATACTACAACAACATGTCAACAACAATATGTCAACAACAATACAACATGTCAACAACAATACAACATGTCAACAACAATATGTCAACAACAACATGTCAACAACAATACAACAACAACATGTCAACAACAATACAACAACATGTCAACAACAATACTACAACATGTCAACAACAATATGTCAACAACAATACAACATGTCAACAACAATACAACATGTCAACAACATGTAAACAAAAATATGTCAACAACAATACTACAACAACATGTCAACAACAATACAACAACATGTCAACAACAATACTACAACATGTCAACAACAATATGTCAACAACATGTCAACAACAATACAACAACATGTCAACAACAATACTACAACATGTCAACAACAATATGTCAACAACATGTCAACAACAATAAAACAACAACAATATGTCAACAACAATACAACATGTCAACAACAATATGTCAACAACAATATGTCAACAATAAAACAACAACATGTCAACAACAATATAACAACAACATGTCAACAACAATATAACAACAACATGACAACAACAATATGTCAACAACAATACAACATGTCAACAACAATACAACAACATGTCAACAACAATATGTCAACAACAATACAACATGTCAACAACAATATGTCAACAACAATATGTCAACAACAATACTACAACAACATGTCAACAACAATACTACAACATGTCAACAACAATATGTCAACAACAACATGTCAACAACAATACAACAACAACATGTCAACAACAATAAAACAACAACAACATGTCAACAACAATATGTCAACAATACAACATGTCAACAACAATATGTCAACAACAATACAACAACAACATGTCAACAACAATATGTCAACAACAATACAACATGTCAACAACAATACAACAACAACAACATGTCAACAACAATATGTCAACAACAATAAAACAACATCATGTCAACAACAATAAAACAACAACAACATGTCAACAACAATATGTCAACAATACAACATGTCAACAACAATATGTCAACAACAATATGTCAACAACAATACAACATGTCAACAACAATAAAACAACAACAACATGTCAACAACAATATGTCAACAACAATATGTCAACAATACAACATGTCAACAACAATATGTCAACAACAATAAAACAACATGTCAACAACAATATGTCAACAACAATACAACAACATCATGTCAACAACAATAAAACAACAACAACATGTCAACAACAATATGTCAACAATATGTCAACAACAATATGTCAACAACAACATGTTAACAACAATACAACATGTCAACAACAATATGTCAACAACAATAAAACAACATGTCAACAACAATATGTCAACAACAATACAACATGTCAACAACAATAAAACAACAACATGTCAACAACACTTTATAGGGGGCAGCGTGTAGCTCAGTAGGTAGAGCGGCCGTCAGACCAGCTGGTCTCGGGGTTGATCCCAGCTCCAGCTGGGTTACGTTGTCATTGTGTCCTTGGCGCTAGACTTTTTCATTTTCCATCATTTTGACTGACAGGGTTAAAAAAAATCCAGTCATAATCTATTTTTATCCATCACTTATTAATGAAAAAAAATGATATTAATGACATTTTCAGAAGCATTATTTCACCCCTCTTAAATAACAGTGTGATTGTGGACCCAGGTCCACTTAGCTCAGACTCTGACTGATAGACACTAATGACTGACTGACCTCCTAATCTGTGCACAATCCCACCTCCCCTGAGCCACGGTTATCCAGATCTGATCCAGAACCAGGATTAGAACCACTAGAAGAAGAATGGATCCCTTTGTTTTTAACTGGTCACAAACCTGAGATCTGGACCCTGTGATGGACCTTAGGTCCCATTAAAGGAAGAGAACTAGGACAGGATGTGGGTTCGATGGTGGTGGGAGGAGTTCTGTTCAGTCAGCAGGTTGTTATCTGGGGTCTTCCTGCTGCTGGATGTTGATGAAACCCAGTCAACGCTGACATCACAACCTGTCACATTTAAACTCGGTTCTGATGAAGTCAGAAACACATCCAGGTTCTGGTCTGGTTCCTGTTCAGGTCTGGTCTCAGGATGTGGTGTTCTGACAGGAAACAGATCCAGGATTCTGGAGGTTCCTGTTCTGTGAACTCTAAGCAAAGCAGTGGGGGGTAGGAGTACTGCAGAGGGAGCTGCAGCGCCCCGATGGCTAGGTTTACAGTATATTACAGCTACATTCACATTTATTATAAAAAGTCCCAAATGTAAAGAGAATGTTTGTGAGGAAATCACAGGTGATAGTAAAATGAACCAATCATATCGCAAACATCCATTTATGTCAAGTTCCGCCCACTGCAGGCCTGACCAATCAGAAGCCAGCATCTACCTCGTGTTGTAACCTTGACTCTGAGCTGAGCTGCCGCCACGTCATCGCTAGGCAGTTGTTGCTAATCTGTTAGCTCCACCGCTCTCAGGTAGAACTTTTAAGCTAAAGTTGGAGAAGCTGAATGGGTGAATGACTGATGGTGTTGTACAGAGCTTTGGGGAGTGTTCAACACTAGAAAGCACTCTATAAATACAGGACATTTACCATTTACTGAGATACACGCTGCCCCATAATGTGTGTATGATCAGACTGTGATAGAACTGATAAATGTAACAGATTTTCATTTTTATTCTGTTCAGAAACAGGGTGACTGTTGGTTTTGTGTGTGTGTGTACGTGTGCATGTGTGTGTGCATGTGTGTGTGAGGGTCTACAGTCTGGAAGTTTGCATAGAAAGTGACTTGGGCAACTTTCAAACTCATCATCAAATCAGAAGAGAAGAAACACTCACTGGTTCCTCTGCAGATGAACCACGTGGTCGGTTCCATCCACTCTGATGACATAGGACACCTGAAGACACAAAGTCAGGTTAGCCACCTGCTGATGTCACAAAATAAGACCTGAAGTCTTCATCACCTGCTCCTCATCATCAGAACAAGGTCAAATCTGACGCCTTCTCCTGATGAACCAGGAAACAGCTGAACTTCAGGTAAAAACAAGGAAAACCTGAGCACCTGATCAGGAGGCCGTCCCTCCACGTCCCTCCTCAGCCTGCCTCCTATTGGTCGAGGGATGGTCAGCTGATAGGAGGAGAGATGCTGCGTCTGCTGAGAGTCTGCAGGAGGAAAAAGTAGTCCAAAATCTAACAAACCAGACGACTTTAGGAAAGAACCTTCATCCCCTCAGGAACCAATCAGAGCAGAGGAGGCGGGGCTTAAAGAGGCGGGACTTAAAGCAGAGAACACAGGTGAGGGGTAAAGGTCATAGGTCAGAAAAAAACATCAAATCACAAAAAATTTAAAAGTTTAGAGAAACTATAGAAACAGAACCTGGACCTGAACCAGGACCAGAACCAAGATCAGGACCAGAAGGAAAAACCTCATGGATGAAGAAACACCAGTGTGAAAGTAAAGACACAACCTGTCTGCAACGTGTCAAAGTTACACACACACACACACACACACACACACACACACACACACACACACACACACACACACACACACACACACACACACACACACACACACACACACACACAGACAGAGGAAAAAACTGAATGAGTCACCATTCAGGAACCAGGACTGCTGATCCAACGGAGTGTGTGTGTGTGTCCTTTCTTGATTTGTGTAGTTTTGGTTGAGTCAAATGAAATGTAGAATTGTAAGTGAACACACACACACACACACACACACACACACACGGTTTACTTCCTGTTAGAGGGCCTGGGCCCTGAGCCGACGACCGGTGGGTTTACACCTCTCTCTGAACTGTGTTTTTTACAGCCCCCCCCCCGTACAGGTGGGGGACTGGCCTGGCCTCGGTGTAGAAAACAAACAGACCCTGCCGGTCTCCTCTCACAGCTTTGCTGGAGCTCTACCTCTCCTCCCGTTCTATTAGCAGTGACATACGTCCTCTAAATTTAACAGTGAATTTATCTCGGACTTTGCTGATTTCTCATCTGAAGTGTCTGAAATATGATCATTTTTTAATTGCTGGTAATTTTAATATTCATGTCTGTTGTGCTACTAATTTGATGAATCTTATTGCTTTTTTAAATCTCCTTCAGTCTGTTAATGGACCAACTCCTGAAAAAGGACACGTTAGATCTTGTCTTATCTGGTGGATTATCTGTTTTATTGTAGAAGTGTGAGACAGCATGCATACCTGACAATTTCCCCGTGCTAGTCACCGTCTCAGCTCCCTGCTAAAACCTCATGCTGCTACACGCCGTCTGTGGAAGATAACTCCTCTAACGGCACCTCAGTTTGGTTCAATGTTCAAAACTCTGATTTATGCTGTGCAGTGGGAAGTGACATTATTGATGCTGAGGGGTTTTTAGTGTCTTTTGTGTGCTAACATCCTGGACTCCATTGCACCTTTCAGAACAAAGCACATGAAAACACCTGAACCCTGAACGAATGCTTCCCTTCATTCTACGAAGTGTATAATTTTCTACGAGTTCTACGAAAACTTTCAATCTGGCTTCAGACCCCGCCACAGTACAGAAACGGCACTTCTGAGAGTCACTAACGACCGCCTGCTTACGGTGGACTCTGGTTCCCCAGCTGTCCTGGTGCTCCTCGACCCAACGGCTGCGTCTGACCCGGTGGATCATGGGATCCTGCTCTCACGCTTGGAGCATTGTGTTGGCCTCACAGCTCTTTTATGGCTGAAGTCCTACCTGACTGATCGGAGCTTCTCAGTCCAGTTAGGTGAATTTTCCTCAGCTACAGTGCCCCTGTCCTCTGGTGTCCCCCAGGGCTCCATCCTAGGCCCCTTGTTGTTTTTATTGTATCTGTTGCCTTTAGGATCCATCTTTAAAAAGCATAATGTTGCTTTTCATTGTTATGCTGATGATGTTCAGATTTACCTGCCTCTGAGCCCAAGTGGACAGACTTCCATCCAACCTTTGCTCAGCTGCTTCAGTGAGGTTAAATCCTGGGTGACCAGTAATCTCTTAAATCTCAACGACAGTAAGACAGAGGTTATTCTGATCGGACCAAAGAGGGTCTGTCTGACTGCCTCGGCCCTCTTTCTGGTTCTTCGCCCATCTGTGAAAATCCTTGGTGTTATTTTGGATGGTGCTTTTAAATTTGAAAGGCAAGTGAACTCTGTCATAAAATCCAGTTTTTACCAGCTCAGACTCATAGCTAAGGTTAAAGGTCATCTCCCTCCAAGTCATCCATGCTCTTGTAGCAGGGTGATCGTCTGCAGCTGGGGGACAATGTGCAGCCAATCACCTGGTGAGGGCGCCCTATACATAGGGGAGGGATTGGTCTCTAACCTCTCGGTGAATCCGTTCACTTCCGGGTAACGGCCGGTTGCTGCTAAGTGGTAGCGGTGTGCAGGGCTCACCTTCCTACAAGAGTAGTTTCCTCCTGCATTAGTGACCTGGGAGTCTGTGTTAACTAGTCATACTCTAGTGGTGGCTGGCGTCTGACCATCAGCGCTGAGACTTACCCGGGCTTCGCCGACTCAGGTGGGCAAATGTATCCTGCACTCCTTCTGTCTTTCAGCTTCAGTATTTTTGGTTGTGTTTGCTGATTTTTTCACGTGTGTGTGTGTGTGTGTGTGTGTATGTTCCTCAGGGGGTGATTTTGGTTTGATTTTTCATTTTAGTTGGCCGATCTGGACACTGGTAAGCCTCAGCCTGGCATTTTAATTCTAATTTTATTTATTTTTAATTAATAAAAGCATGTTAATCTTTGAACCACGTCTCCTGCCTGATCCGTAGAAGTGAATCTGTTTAATTTCCTGGGGTGCAACTCCCCAGGTGGCGTTGCCTCAACACTCGTATTGCCACACTCTCATCTCCTCACATCTGAGCTATTGTAATTCAGTCTACTATGGTATTGATCAGTCCCTCGTTCACCGTCTGAAGCTGCTACAGAACGCTGCAGCTTGACTTCTAGCCAGCAAACAGAAACATGACCACATCACAACGACACTGGCCTCTCTTCACTGGCTCCTGGTTCGTTTCAGGATTGATTTTAAAATGTTTGTTTTTAAATCACTGAACGGACTGTCACCTCAGTATATTGTGGACTTGCTGAATATCTATACTCCAGCAAGATCTCTTAGGTCAGCAAATCAGCTGTTGTTGGAGGTCCCTAAGACCAGGCTGAGGTCCCGTGGTGACTGAGCCTTTGGGGCGGCTGCCCCCAGGCTCTGGAACAGCCTGCTGCTGCACATTCGCTCTGCACAGATCCTTGGATCGTTTAAATCTCTTTTAAAGACTCATTTCTACATGGTGGCTTTTAATACTGGATAAGTGTGACTCCTGTACCGCTTTTATATAATGTTTTGTTATTTTACGCAACGTTCAGCACTTTGGTCGACACCTTGTTGTTTTTAAAAGTGTTCTACAAATAAAGTTTGAGTTGACTTAATTCACAACATGAAGGGACAATACACAATATGAAAACATACAAACATGAGCTACACTACCTTACAGATGGTTTAGATGTGCAACTGTTTACCAGCGAGCAATCTGAATTTGGAGAATCAGAAGTGGTGGTGAGGCAGTAGTGAGGTGTTAGTGAGTTAGTAGTGATGTGTTAGTACTAGTGAGGTGGTAGTGGGGTAGTAGTGAGGTGGTAGTGGGATAGTAGTGACGTGGTAGTGGAATAGTAGTGAGGTGGTAGTGGAATAGTAGTGAGGTGGTAGTGGAATAGTAGTGAGGTGGTAGTGAGAAGATAGTGGGATAGTAGTGAGGTGGTAGTGAGAAGATAGTGGGATAGTAGTGAGATAGTAGTGAGGTGGTAGTGGGATCATAGTGAGGTGGTAGTGAGATGATAGTGGGATAGCAGTGAAGTGGTAGTGAGATAGTACTGAGAGGATAGTGGGATAGTAGTGAGGTGGTAGTGAGATGATAGTGGGATAGTAGTGAAGTGGTAGTGAGATAGTAGTGAGAGGATAGTGGGATAGTAGTGAGGTGGTAGTGAGATAGTAGTGAGGTGATAGTGGGATAGTATTGAGGTGGTAGTGAGATGATAGTGGGATAGTAGTGAAGTGGTAGTGGGATAGTAGTGAGGTGGTAGTGAGATGATAGTGAGATAGCAGTGAGAGGATAGTGAGATAGTAGTGAGAGGATAGTGGGATAGTAGTGAGGTGGCAGTGGGATAGTAGTGAGGTGGTAGTGGAATAGTAGTGAGGTGGTAGTGGAATAGTAGTGAGGTGGTAGATGACAGTGGGATAGTAGTGAGGTGGTAGTGAGATGATAGTGAGGTGGTAGTGAGATGATAGTAGGGTAGTAGTGAGATGATAGTAGGGTAGTAGTGAGATGATAGTAGGGTAGTAGTGAGATGATAGTGAGGTGGTAGTGGAATAGTAGTGCGGTAGTAGTGGGATAGTAGTTAGGTGATAGTGGAATAGTAGTGAGGTGGTAGTGGGATAGTAGTGAGGTTTTAGTGGAATAGTAGTGAGGTGGTAGATGATAGTGGGATAGTAGTGAGGTGGTAGTGGGATAGTAGTGAGGTTTTAGTGGAATAGTAGTAAGGTGGTAGTGGGATAGTAGTGAGGTTTTAGTGGAATAGTAGTGAGGTGGTAGTGGAATAGTAGTGAGGTGGTAGATGATAGTGGGATAGTAGTGAGGTGGTAGTGGAATAGTAGTGAGGTGGTAGTGGAATAGAAGTGAGGTGGTAGTGGAATAGTAGTTAGGTGGTAGTGGGACGATAGTGAGGTGGTAGTGGAATAGTAGTGAGGTGGTAGTGGGATAGTAGTGAGGTGGTAGTGGAATAGTAGTGAGGTGGTAGTGGGATAGTAGTGAGGTGGTAGTGGGATAGTAGTGAGGTAGTAGTGGGATAGTAGTGAGGTGGTAGTGGGATAGTAGTGAGGTGGTAGTGGGATAGTAGTGAGGTGGTAGTGGGATAGTAGTGAGGTGGTAGTGGAATAGTAGTGAGGTGGTAGTGGAATAGTACTGAGGTGGTAGTGGGATAGTAGTGAGGTGGTAGTGGGATAGTAGTGAGGTGATAGTGAGGTGGTAGTGGAATAGTAGTGAGGTGGTAGTGGGATAGTAGTGAGGTGGTAGTGGAATAGTAGTGAGGTGGTAGTGGGATAGTAGTGAGGTGGTAGTGGAATAGTAGTGAGGTGGTAGTGGGATAGTAGTGAGGTCGTAGTGGGGTGATAGTGAGATGATAGTGAGGTGGTAGTGGAATAGTATTGAGGTGATGGTTGAGGTGATAGTGGAAAAGTAGTGAGGTGGTAGTGGGATAGTAGTGAGGTGGTAGTGGGATAGTAGTGAGGTGGTAGTGGAATAGTAGTGAGGTGGTAGTGAGGTGGTAGTGGGGTGGTAGTGGGGTGGTAGTGAGATGATAGTGAGGTGGTAGTGAGGTGGTAGTGGGATAGTAGTGGGGTGGTAGTGGGGTAGTAGTGAGGTGGTAGTGGAATAGTAGTGAGGTGGTAGTGGGGTAGTATTGAGGTGGTAGTGGGATAGTAGTGAGGTCGTAGTGGGGTGATAGTGAGATGATAGTGAGGTGGTAGTGGGATAGTAGTGAGGTTTTAGTGGAATAGTAGTGAGGTGGTAGATGATAGTGGGATAGTAGTGAGGTGGTAGTGGGATAGTAGTGAGGTGGTAGTGGAATAGTAGTGAGGTGGTAGTGGAATAGTAGTGAGGTGGTAGTGGAATAGTAGTTAGGTGGTAGTGGGATAGTAGTGAGGTGGTAGTGGGATAGTAGTGAGGTGGTAGTGGAATAGTAGTGAGGTGGTAGTGGAATAGTAGTGAGGTGGTAGATGATAGTGGGATAGTAGTGAGGTGGTAGTGGGATAGTAGTGAGGTTTTAGTGGAATAGGAGTAAGGTGGTAGTGGGATAGTAGTGAGGTTTTAGTGGAATAGTAGTGAGGTGGTAGTGGGATAGTAGTGAGGTGGTAGTGGGATAGTAGTGAGGTGGTAGTGGGATAGTAGTTAGGTGGTAGTGGGATAGTAGTGAGGTGGTAGTGGGATAGTAGTGAGGTGGTAGTGGGATAGTAGTGAGGTGGTAGTGGGGTGATAGTGAGATGATAGTGAGGTGGTAGTGGAATAGTATTGAGGTGATAGTGAGGTGGTAGTGGAATAGTAGTGAGGTGGTAGTGGGATAGTAGTGAGGTGGTAGTGGGATAGTAGTGAGGTGGTAGTGGGATAGTAGTGAGGTGGTAGTGGGATAGTAGTGAGGTGGTAGTGGAATAGTATTGAGGTGATAGTGAGGTGGTAGTGGAATAGTAGTGAGGTGGTAGTGGGATAGTAGTGAGGTGGTAGTGGGATAGTAGTGAGGTGGTAGTGGGATAGTAGTGAGGTGGTAGTGGGATAGTAGTGAGGTGGTAGTGGAATAGTAGTGAGGTGGTAGTGGGATAGTAGTGAGGTTTTAGTGGAATGGTAGTAGTGAGGTGATAGTGGGATAGTAGTGAGGTGGTAGTGGGATAGTAGTGAGGTGGTAGTGGAATAGTATTGAGGTGGTAGATGATAGTGGGATAGTAGTGAGGTTTTAGTGGAATAGTAGTAAGGTGGTAGTGGGATAGTAGTGAGGTTTTAGTGGAATAGTAGTGAGGTGGTAGTGGGATAGTAGTGAGGTGGTAGTGGGATAGTAGTGAGGTGGTAGTGGGATAGTAGTGAGGTGGTAGTGGGATAGTAGTGAGGTGGTAGTGGGATAGTATTGAGGTGGAAGTGAGATGATAGTGAGGTAGTAGTGAGATAATAGTAGGGTAGTAGTGAGATGATAGTGAGGTGGTAGTGGGATAGTAGTGACGTGGTAGTGGGATAGTAGTGAGGTAGTAGTGAGGTGGTAGTGGGATAGTAGTGAGGTGGTAGAGGAATAGTAGTGAGGTGGTAGTGGGATAGTAGTGAGGTGGTAGTGGGATAGTAGTGAGGTGGTAGTGGGATAGTAGTGAGGTGGTAGTGGAATAGTAGTGAGGTGGTAGTGGAATAGTATTGAGGTGATAGTGGAAAAGTAGTGAGGTGGTAGTGGGATAGTAGTGCGGTGGTAGTGGGATGGTAGTGAGGTGGTAGTGGGATAGTAGTGAGGTAGTAGTGAGGTGGTAGTGGGATAGTAGTGAGGTGGTAGGGGGAGAGTAGTGAGGTGGTAGTGGAATAGTAGTGAGGTGGTAGTGGAATAGTAGTGAGGTGGTAGTGGGATAGTAGTGCGGTGGTAGTGGGATAGTAGTGACGTGGTAGTGGGATAGTAGTGAGGTAGTAGTGAGGTGGTAGTGGGATAGTAGTGAGGTGGTAGATGACAGTGGGATAGTAGTGAGGTGGTAGTGAGATGATAGTGAGGTGGTAGTGAGATGATAGTAGGGTAGTAGTGAGATGATAGTGAGGTGGTAGTGGAATAGTAGTGCGGTAGTAGTGAGGTGGTAGTGGGATAGTAGTGAGGTGGTAGAGGAATAGTAGTGAGGTGGTAGTGGGATAGTAGTGAGGTGGTAGTGGAATAATAGTGAGGTGGTAGTGGGATAGTAGTGAGGTGGTAGTGGAATAATAGTGAGGTGGTAGTGGGATAGTAGTGAGGTTTTAGTGGAATAGTAGTAAGGTGGTAGATGATAGTGGGATAGTAGTGAGGTGGTAGTGGGATAGTAGTGAGGTGGTAGTGGGATAGTAGTGAGGTGGTAGTGGAATAGTAGTGAGGTGGTAGTGGAATAGTAGTGAGGTGGTAGTGGGATAGTAGTGCGGTGGTAGTGGGATAGTAGTGACGTGGTAGTGGGATAGTAGTGAGGTAGTAGTGAGGTGGTAGTGGGATAGTAGTGAGGTGGTAGTGAGATGATAGTGAGGTGGTAGTGAGATGATAGTAGGGTAGTAGTGAGATGATAGTGAGGTGGTAGTGGGGTGGTAGTGGAATAGTAGTGAGGTGGTAGTGGAAAAGTAGTGAGGTGGTAGTGGAATAGTAGTGAGGTGGTAGTGGAATAGTATTGAGGTGGTAGATGATAGTGGGATAGTAGTGAGGTTTTAGTGGAATAGTAGTAAGGTGGTAGTGGGATAGTAGTGAGGTTTTAGTGGAATAGTAGTGAGGTGGTAGTGGGATAGTAGTGAGGTGGTAGTGGGATAGTAGTTAGGTGGTAGTGGGATAGTAGTGAGGTGGTAGTGGAATAGTAGTGAGGTGGTAGTGGAATAGTAGTGAGGTGGTAGTGGGATAGTAGTGAGGTGGTAGTGGGATAGTAGTGAGGTGGTAGTGGGATAGTAGTGAGGTAGTAGTGAGGTGGTAGTGGGATAGTAGTGAGGTGGTAGTGGAATAGTATTGAGGTGATAGTGGAAAAGTAGTGAGGTGGTAGTGGGATAGTAGTGAGGTGGTAGTGGGATAGTAGTGAGGTGGTAGTGGAATAGTAGTGAGGTGGTAGTGGGATAGTAGTGGGGTGGTAGTGGGGTGGTAGTGAGATGATAGTGAGGTGGTAGTGAGATGATAGTAGGGTAGTAGTGAGATGGTAGTGAGGTGGTAGTGGGATAGTAGTGACGTGGTAGTGGAATAGTAGTGAGGTGGTAGTGGAATAGTAGTGAGGTGGTAGTGGGATAGTAGTGAGGTGGTAGTTGGGTAGTAGTGAGGGGGTAGTGGGGTAGTAGTGAGGTGGTAGTGGGGTAGTAGTGAGGTGGTAGTGGGATAGTAGTGAGGTGGTAGTGGGATAGTAGTGAGGTAGTAGTGAGGTGGTAGTGGGATAGTAGTTAGGTGGTAGATGATAGTGGGATAGTAGTGAGGTGTTAGTGGGATATTAGTGAGGTGGTAGTGGAATAGTAGTGAGGTGGTAGTGGAATAGTAGTGAGGTGGTAGTGGGATAGTAGTGCGGTGGTAGTGGGATAGTAGTGACGTGGTAGTGGGATAGTAGTGAGGTAGTAGTGAGGTGGTAGTGGGATAGTAGTGAGGTGGTAGTGGGATAGTAGTGAGGTGGTAGTGGAATAGTATTGAGGTGATAGTGAGGTGGTAGTGGAATAGTAGTGAGGTGGTAGTGGGATAGTAGTGAGGTTTTAGTGGAATAGTAGTAAGGTGGTAGATGATAGTGGGATAGTAGTGAGGTGGTAGTGGGATAGTAGTGAGGTTTTAGTGGAATAGTGGTGAGGTGGTAGATGATAGTGGGATAGTAGTGAGGTGGTAGTGGGATAGTAGTGAGGTGGTAGTGGAATAGTAGTGAGGTGGTAGTGGAATAGTAGTGAGGTGGTAGTGGAATAGTAGTTAGGTGGTAGTGGGATAGTAGTGAGGTGGTAGTGGGATAGTAGTGAGGTGGTAGTGGGATAGTATTGAGGTGGTAGTAGGATAGTAGTGAGGTCGTAGTGGGGTGATAGTGAGATGATAGTGAGGTGGTAGTGGGATAGTAGTGAGGTTTTACTGGAATAGTAGTGAGGTGGTAGATGATAGTGGGATAGTAGTGAGGTGGTAGTGGGATAGTAGTGAGGTTTTACTGGAATAGTAGTGAGGTGGTAGATGATAGTGGGATAGTAGTGAGGTGGTAGTGGGATAGTAGTGAGGTTTTAGTGGAATAGTAGTAAGGTGGTAGTGGGATAGTAGTGAGGTGGTAGTGGAATAGTAGTGAGGTGGTAGTGGAATAGTAGTGAGGTGGTAGTGGAATAGTAGTGAGGTGGTAGTGGAATAATAGTGAGGTGGTAGATGATAGTGGGATAGTAGTGAGGTGGTAGATGATAGTGGGATAGTAGTGAGGTGGTAGTGGAATAGTAGTGAGGTGGTAGTGGAATAGTAATTAGGTGGTAGTGGGATAGTAGTGAGGTTTTAGTGGAATAGTAGTGAGGTGGTAGTGGGATAGTAGTGAGGTGGTAGAGGGATAGTAGTGAGGTGGTAGTGGGACAGTAGTGAGGTGGTAGTGGAATAGTAGTGAGGTGGTAGTGGAATAGTAGAGAGGTGGTAGTGGGATAGTAGTGAGGTGGTAGTGGGGTGATAGTGAGATGATAGTGAGGTGGTAGTGGAATAGTATTGAGGTGATGGTGAGGTGGTAGTGGAATAGTAGTGAGGTGGTAGTGGGATAGTAGTGAGGTGGTAGTGGGATAGTAGTGAGGTGGTAGTGGGATAGTAGTGAGGTGGTAGTGGGATAGTAGTGAGGTGGTAGTGGGGTAGTAGTGGGGTGGTAGTGGGGTGGTAGTGGGGTAGTAGTGGGGTGGTAGTGGGGTGGTAGTGAGGGGGTAGTGGGGTGGTAGTGGGGTGGTAGTGGGATGGTAGTGAGGTGGTAGTGGGATAGTAGTGAGGTGGTAGTGGAATAGTAGTGAGGTGGTAGTGGAATAGTAGTGAGGTGGTAGTGGGATAGTAGTGAGGTGGTAGTGGGATAGTAGCGAGGTGTAGTGAGGTGGTAGTGGGATAGTAGTGAGGTGGTAGTGGATGGTAGTGAGGTGGTAGTGGGATAGTAGTGAGGTGGTAGTGGAATAGTAGTGAGGTGGTAGTGGGATAGTAGTGAGGTGGTAGTGGAATAATAGTGAGGTGGTAGTGGGATAGTAGTGAGGTGGTAGTGGAATAGTAGTGAGGTGGTAGATGATAGTGGGATAGTAGTGAGGTGGTAGTGGGATAGTAGTGAGGTGGTAGTGGAATAGTAGTGAGGTGGTAGTGGAATAGTAGTGAGGTGGTAGTGGGATAGTAGTGAGGTGGTAGTGGAATAGTACTGAGGTGGTAGTTGGATACTAGTGAGGTGGTAGTGGGATAGTAGTGAGGTGGTAGTGGGATAGTAGTGAGGTGATAGTGAGGTGGTAGTGGAATAGTAGTGAGGTGGTAGTGAGATAGTAGTGAGGTGGTAGTGGGGTAGTAGTGAGGTGGTAGTGAGATGATAGTGAGGTGGTAGTGGAATAGTAGTGAGGTGGTAGTGGGATAGTAGTGAGGTGGTAGTGGAATAGTAGTGAGGTGGTAGTGGGATAGTAGTGAGGTGGTAGTGGGATAGTAGTGAGGTGGTAGTGGAATAGTAGTGAGGTGGTAGTGGGATAGTAGTGAGGTGGTAGTGGAATAGTAGTGAGGTGGTAGTGGGATAGTAGTGAGGTTTTACTGGAATAGTAGTGAGGTGGTAGATGATAGTGGGATAGTAGTGAGGTGGTAGTGGGATAGTAGTGAGGTGGTAGTGGGATAGTAGTGAGGTGGTAGTGGGATAGTAGTGAGGTGGTAGTGGAATAGTAGTGAGGTGGTAGTGGGATAGTAGTGAGGTGGTAGTGGAATAGTAGTGAGGTGGTAGTGGGATAGTAGTGAGGTGGTAGTGGAATAGTAGTGAGGTGGTAGTGGGATAGTAGTGAGGTGGTAGTGGGATAGTAGTGAGGTGGTAGTGGAATAGTAGTGAGGTAGTAGTGAGGTGGTAGTGGGATAGTAGTGAGGTGGTAGATGACAGTGGGATAGTAGTGAGGTGGTAGTGAGATGATAGTGAGGTGGTAGTGAGATGATAGTAGGGTAGTAGTGAGATGATAGTGAGGTGGTAGTGGAATAGTAGTGAGGTGGTGAGGTGGTAGTGGGATAGTAGTGAGGTGGTAGTGGGATAGTAGTGAGGTGGTAGTGGAATAGTAGTGAGGTGGTAGTGGAATAGTACTGAGGTGGTAGTGGGATAGTAGTGAGGTGGTAGTGGGATAGTATTGAGGTGGTAGTGAGATGATAGTGAGGTAGTAGTGAGATAATAGTAGGGTAGTAGTGACATGATAGTGAGGTGGTAGTGGAGTAGTAGTGCGGTGGTAGTGGGATAGTAGTGACGTGGTAGTGGGATAGTAGTGAGGTAGTAGTGAGGTGGTAGTGGGATAGTAGTGAGGTGGTAGAGGAATAGTAGTGAGGTGGTAGTGGGATAGTAGTGAGGTGGTAGTGGAATAATAGTGAGGTGGTAGTGGGATAGTAGTGAGGT
>SSNR01000544.1:236312-252940 GCA_006937965.1 Callopanchax toddi
ATAGTAGTGAGGTGGTAGTGGGATAGTAGTGAGGTGGTAGTGGGATAGTAGTGAGGTGGTAGTGGGATAGTAGTGAGGTGGTAGTGGGATAGTAGTGAGGTGGTAGTGGAATAGTAGTGCGGTAGTAGTGAGGTGTTAGTGGGATAGTAGTGAGGTGGTAGTGGGATAGTAGTGAGGTGGTAGTGGAATAGTATTGAGGTGATAGTGAGGTGGTAGTGGGATAGTAGTGAGGTGGTAGTGGGATAGTAGTGAGGTGGTAGTGGGATAGTAGTGCGGTGGTAGTGGGATAGTAGTGACGTGGTAGTGGGATAGTAGTGAGGTGGTAGTGGGATAGTAGTGAGGTGGTAGTGGAATAGTAGTGAGGTGGTAGTGGGATAGTAGTGAGGTGGTAGTGGAATTATAGTTAGGTGATAGTGGGATAGTAGTGAGGTGGTAGTGGAATAATAGTGAGGTGGTAGTGGAATAATAGTGAGGTGGTAGATGATAGTGGGATAGTAGTGAGGTGGTAGATGATAGTGGGATAGTAGTGAGGTGGTAGTGGGATAGTAGTGAGGTTTTAGTGGAATAGTAGTAAGGTGGTAGTGGGATAGTAGTGAGGTGGTAGTGGGATAGTAGTGAGGTGGTAGTGGGATAGTAGTGAGGTGGTAGTGGAATAGTAGTGAGGTGGTAGTGGGATAGTAGTGAGGTGGTAGTGGGATAGTAGTGAGGTGGTAGTGGGGTGATAGTGAGATGGTAGTGGGGTGGTAGTGGAATAGTAGTGAGGTGATGGTGAGGTGGTAGTGGGATAGTAGTGAGGTGGTAGTGGAATAGTAGTGAGGTGGTAGTGGAATAGTAGTGAGGTGGTAGTGGGATAGTAGTGAGGTGGTAGTGGGATAGTAGTGAGGTGGTAGTGGGATAGTAGTGAGGTGGTAGTGGGGTGATAGTGAGATGATAGTGAGGTGGTAGTGGAATAGTATTGAGGTGATGGTGAGGTGGTAGTGGAATAGTAGTGAGGTGGTAGTGAGATGATAGTGGGATAGTAGTGAAGTGGTAGTGAGATAGTAGTGAGATGATAGTGGGATAGTAGTGAGGTGGTAGTGAGATGATAGTGGGATAGTAGTGAGGTTGTAGTGGGATAGTAGTAAGGTGGTAGTGGGATAGTAGTGAGGTGGTAGTGGAATAGTAGTGAGGTGGTAGTGGAATAGTAGTGAGGTGGTAGTGAATAGTAGTGAGGTAATAGTGAGGTGGTAGTGGGATAGTAGTGAGGTGGTAGTGAGGTGGTAGTGGGATAGTAGTGAGGTGGTAGTGGAATAGTAGTGGGGTAGTAGTGAGGTGGTAGTGGAATAGTAGTGAGGTGGTAGTGGGATAGTAGTGAGGTGGTAGTGGAATAGTATTGAGGTGATAGTGAGGTGGTAGTGGAATAGTAGTGAGGTGGTAGTGGGATAGTACTGAGGTGGTAGTGGAATAGTAGTGAGGTGGTAGTGGGATAGTAGTGAGGTGGTAGTGGGGTGATAGTGAGATGATAGTGGGGTGGTAGTGGGATGGAGTGGGATAGTAGTGAGGTGGTAGTGGGGGGGAGTGAGGTGGTAGTGGGATAGTAGTGAGGTGGTAGTGGGATAGTAGTGAGGTGGTAGTGGGATAGTAGTGAGGTGGTAGTGGAATAGTAGTGAGGTGGTAGTGGAATAGTAGTGAGGTGGTAGTGGGATAGTAGTGAGGTTTTACTGGAATAGTAGTGAGGTGGTAGGTGATAGTGGGATAGTAGTGAGGTGGTAGTGGAATAGTAGTGAGGTGGTAGTGGAATAGTAGTGAGGTGGTAGTGAGGTGGTAGTGGAATAGTAGTGAGGTGGTAGTGGGATAGTAGTGAGGTGGTAGTGGGGTAGTAGTGAGGTGGTAGTGGGATACTAGTGAGGTGGTAGTGGAATAGTAGTGAGGTGGTAGTGGGATACTAGTGAGGTGGTAGTGGAATAGTAGTGAGGTGGTATTGGAATAGTAGTGAGGTGGTAGTGGGATAGTAGTGAGGTGGTAGTGGGGTGGTAGTGAGGTGGTAGTGGGGTGGTAGTGGGGTAGTAGTGAGATGATAGTGAGGTGGTAGTGAGATGATAGTAGGTTAGTAGTGAGATGGTAGTAGGGTAGTAGTGAGATGGTAGTGAGGTGGTAGTGGAGTAGTAGTGCGGTGGTAGTGGGATAATAGTGACGTGGTAGTGGGATAGTAGTGAGGTAGTAGTGGAATAGTAGTGAGGTGGTAGTGGAATAGTAGTGAGGTGGTAGTGGGGTAGTAGTGAGGTGGTAGTGGGGTAGTAGTGAGGTGGTAGTGAGATGATAGTGAGGTGGTAGTGGAATAGTAGTGAGGTGGTAGTGAGAATAGTAGTGAGGTGGGAGATGATAGTGGGATAGTAGTGAGGTGGTAGTGAGATAGTAGTGAGGTGGTAGTGGAATAGTAGTGAGGTGGTAGTGGAATAGTAGTGAGGTGGTAGTGGACTAGTAGTTAGGTGGTAGTGGGATAGTAGTGAGGTGGTAGTGGGATAGTAGTGAGGTGGTAGTGGGATAGTAGTGAGGTGGTAGTGAGGTGGTAGTGGGATAGTAGTGAGGTGGTAGTGGGATAGTAGTGAGGTGGTAGTGGGATAGTAGTGAGGTGGTAGTGGGATAGTAGTGAGGTGGTAGTGGAATAGTAGTGAGGTGGTAGTGGGATAGTAGTGAGGTGGTAGTGGGGTGATAGTGAGATGATAGTGAGGTAGTAGTGAGATAGTAGTGAGGTGGTAGTGGGGTGGTAGTGGGATAGTAGTGAGGTGGTAGTGGAATAGTAGTGAGGTGGTAGTGGGATAGTAGTGAGGTGGTAGTGGAATAGTAGTGAGGTGGTAGTGGAATAGTAGTGAGGTGGTAGTGGAATAGTAGTGAGGTGGTAGTGGGATAGTAGTGAGGTGGTAGTGGGATAGTAGTGAGGTGGTAGTGGGATAGTAGTGAGGTGGTAGTGGGGTGATAGTGAGATGATAGTGAGGTGGTAGTGGAATAGTATTGAGGTGATAGTGAGGTGGTAGTGGAATAGTAGTGAGGTGGTAGATGATAGTGGGATAGTAGTGAGGTGTTAGTGGGATAGTAGTGAGGTGGTAGTGGGATAGTAGTGAGGTGGTAGTGGAATAGTAGTGAGGTGGTAGTGGAATAGTAGTGAGGTGGTAGTGGAATAGTAGTGAGGTGGTAGTGAGGTAGTAGTGAGGTGGTAGTGGGGTAGTAGTGAGGTGGTAGTGAGATGGTAGTGAGGTGGTAGTGAGGTAGTAGTGAGGTAATAGTGAGGTGGTAGTGGAATAGTAGTGAGGTGGTAGTGGGATAGTAGTGAGGTAGTAGTGGAATAGTACTGAGGTGGTAGTGGGATAGTAGTGAGGTGGTAGTGGGATAGTAGTGAGGTTTTAGTGGAATAGTAGTAAGGTGGTAGTGGGATAGTAGTGAGGTTTTAGTGGAATAGTAGTGAGGTGGTAGATGATAGTGGGATAGTAGTGAGGTGGTAGTGGGATAGTAGTGAGGTGGTAGTGGGATAGTAGTGAGGTGGTAGTGGGATAGTAGTGAGGTGGTAGTGGAATAGTAGTGAGGTGGTAGTGGGATAGTATTGAGGTGGTAGTAGGATAGTAGTGAGGTCGTAGTGGGGTGATAGTGAGATGATAGTGAGGTGGTAGTGGGATAGTAGTGAGGTTTTACTGGAATAGTAGTGAGGTGGTAGATGATAGTGGGATAGTAGTGAGGTGGTAGTGGGATAGTACTGAGGTTTTAGTGGAATAGTAGTAAGGTGGTAGTGGGATAGTAGTGAGGTGGTAGTGGAATAGTAGTGAGGTGGTAGTGGAATAGTAGTGAGGTGGTAGTGGAATAGTAGTGAGGTGGTAGTGGAATAGTAATTAGGTGGTAGTGGAATAGTAGTGAGGTGGTAGTGGAATAGTAGTGAGGTGGTAGTGGGATAGTAGTGAGGTGGTAGTGGGATAGTATTGAGGTGGTAGTGAGATGATAGTGAGGTAGTAGTGAGATAATAGTAGGGTAGTAGTGAGATGATAGTGGAGTAGTAGTGCGGTGGTAGTGGGATAGTAGTGACGTGGTAGTGGGATAGTAGTGAGGTAGTAGTGAGGTGGTAGTGGGGTAGTAGTGAGGTGGTAGAGGAATAGTAGTGAGGTGGTAGTGGGATAGTAGTGAGGTGGTAGTGGAATAATAGTGAGGTGGTAGTGGGATAGTAGTGAGGTGGTAGTGGAATAGTAGTGAGGTGGTAGTGAGGTGGTAGTGGAATAGTAGTGAGGTGGTAGTGGGATAGTAGTGAGGTGGTAGTGAGATGATAGTGAGGTAGTAGTGAGATAATAGTAGGGTAGTAGTGAGATGGTAGTGGAATAGTAGTGAGGTGGTAGTGAGATAGTAGTGAGGTGGTAGTGAATAGTAGTGAGGTGGTAGTGAGATAGTAGTGAGGTGGTAGTGGAATAGTATTGAGGTGGTAGTAGGATAGTAGTGGGGTGGTGGTGGGGTAGTAGTGAGGTGGTAGTGGAGTAGTAGTGAGGTGGTAGTGGGAGAGTAGTGAGGTGGTAGTGGAATAGTAGTGAGGTGGTAGTGAGATAGTAGTGAGGTGGTAGTGGGGTAGTAGTGAGGTGGTAGTGAGATGATAGTGAGGTGGTAGTGGATAGTAGTGAGGTGGTAGTGGGATAGTAGTGAGGTGGTAGTGGAATAGTAGTGAGGTGGTAGTGGGATAGTAGTGAGGTGGTAGTGGAATAGTAGTGAGGTGGTAGTGGGATAGTAGTGAGGTGATAGTGAGGTGGTAGTGGAATAGTAGTGAGGTGGTAGTGAGATAGTAGTGAGGTGGTAGTGGGGTAGTAGTGAGGTGGTAGTGAGATGATAGTGAGGTGGTAGTGGAATAGTAGTGAGGTGGTAGTGGGATAGTAGTGAGGTGGTAGTGGAATAGTAGTGAGGTGGTAGTGGGATAGTAGTGAGGTGGTAGTGGAATAGTAGTGAGGTGGTAGTGGGATAGTAGTGAGGTGGTAGTGGAATAGTAGTGAGGTGGTAGTGAGGTAGTAGTGAGGTGATAGTGAGGTGGTAGTGGAATAGTAGTGAGGTGGTAGTGGGATAGTAGTGAGGTGGTAGTGGGATAGTAGTGAGGTGGTAGTGAGATAGTAGTGAGGTGGTAGTGGGGTAGTAGTGAGGTGGTAGTGAGATGATAGTGAGGTGGTAGTGGAATAGTAGTGAGGTGGTAGTGAGATAGTAGTGAGGTGGTAGTGGGATAGTAGTGAGGTGGTAGTGGAATAGTAGTGAGGTGGTAGTGGGATAGTAGTGAGGTAGTAGTGGAATAGTACTGAGGTGGTAGTGGGATAGTAGTGAGGTGGTAGTGGGATAGTAGTGAGGTTTTAGTGGAATAGTAGTAAGGTGGTAGTGGGATAGTAGTGAGGTTTTAGTGGAATAGTAGTGAGGTGGTAGATGATAGTGGGATAGTAGTGAGGTGGTAGTGGGATAGTAGTGAGGTGGTAGTGGAATAGTAGTGAGGTGGTAGTGGAATAGTAGTGAGGTGGTAGTGGACTAGTAGTTAGGTGGTAGTGGGATAGTAGTGAGGTGGTAGTGGGATAGTAGTGAGGTGGTAGTGGGATAGTAGTGAGGTGGTAGTGGGGTAGTAGTGAGGTGATAGTGAGGTGGTAGTGGAATAGTATTGAGGTGATAGTGAGGTGGTAGTGGAATAGTAGTGAGGTGGTAGTGGGATAGTAGTGAGGTGGTAGTGGGATAGTAGTGAGGTGGTAGTGGGATAGTAGTGAGGTGGTAGTGGAATAGTAGTGAGGTGATAGTGAGGTGGTAGTGGAATAGTAGTGAGGTGGTAGTGGGATAGTAGTGAGGTGGTAGTGGGGTAGTAGTGAGGTGGTAGTGAGATGATAGTGAGGTGGTAGTGGGATAGTAGTGAGGTGGTAGTGGGGTAGTAGTGAGATGATAGTGAGGTGGTAGTGGGATAGTAGTGAGGTGGTAGTGGGATAGTAGTGAGGTGGTAGTGGGATAGTAGTGAGGTGGTAGTGGAATAGTAGTGAGGTGGTAGTGGGATAGTAGTGAGGTGATAGTGAGGTGGTAGTGGAATAGTAGTGAGGTGGTAGAGGGATAGTAGTGAGGTGGTAGTGGAATAGTAGTGAGGTGGTAGTGGAATAGTACTGAGGTGGTAGTGGAATAGTAGTGAGGTGGTAGTGGGGTAGTAGTGAGGTAGTAGTGGGATAGTAGTGAGGTGGTAGTGGGATAGTAGTGAAGTGGTAGTGGAATAGTAGTGAGGTGATAGTGGGGTGGTAGTGGGATAGTAGTGAGGTGGTAGTGAGATAGTAGTGAGGTGGTAGTGGGGTAGTAGTGAGGTGGTAGTGAGATGATAGTGAGGTGGTAGTGGGATAGTAGGGAGGTGGTAGTGAATAGTAGTGAGGTGGTAGTGGGATAGTAGTGAGGTGGTAGGGGAATAGTAGTGAGGTGGTAGTGAGGTAGTAGTGAGGTGATAGTGAGGTGGTAGTGGATAGTAGTGAGGTGGTAGTGGGATAGTAGTGAGGTGGTAGTGGAATAGTAGTGAGGTGGTAGTGGGATAGTAGTGAGGTGGTAGTGGAATAGTACTGAGGTGGTAGTGGGATAGTAGTGAGGTGGTAGTGGGATAGTAGTGAGGTGGTAGTGGGAATAGTAGTGAGGTGGTAGTGGGATAGTAGTGAGGTGGTAGTGGGATAGTAGTGAGGTGATAGTGAGGTGGTAGTGGAATAGTAGTGAGGTGGTAGTGGGATAGTAGTGAGGTTGTAGTGGGATAGTAGTGAGGTGGTAGTGGGATAGTAGTGAAGTGGTAGTGGGATAGTAGTGAGGTGATAGTGAGGTGGTAGTGGGATAGTAGTGCGGTAGTAGTGAGGTGAAATGGCTTTCAATGAAGTAAATGTCTGACAATCTTTGAACTCACAACACAAAGTGTGTTCAGTAGTGAGACAAACACACTTAGTACCAAAGAGATCAGTGTACTGATGTGTGTGTGTTACTTTCTGTGTGAGTTCTCAACAACCACAGAGGGTGGAATTTGACCTAAAGAGGCCAAATTAAATCTGTAAAGCTCCATTCCTACTGATGCAGATTAAAGCTGCGTTTGTTGTTACTCTGACCCAATCAGAGCTCCAGACCTAACAGATCGATGACAGATCCACCAGTGATTACTGACCCCCCTCCTTCCTCCTCACCTCCGCAGTGACAGTGTCCGCCCAGCAGCAGCAGCAGTCCACAGACCGTCAGCAGATCCACTCTCCCTTCCATCATCTTCTTCTCCGGTTTTATTGTTGTTCCGTGTCGGGACAGTCCGGTCCTCCTGTCCCTCCCTCGTCCTCTTCCGGTCAGTTAGCGGTGTTGTCTCCCTCGGTCCCCACCCGCTCAGCTTCGGGCCAAACACCCAGCAAAGCTTTTCTTCTTGGGCCGGGCCATTCCCGCCCGACCCAGCTGCTGGTCCAGAACCCGGGGAGCGGGTTTAACGGCGGCTGGGTTCAACGGTTCTCCTCCCGCTGCTGTGGGAAACCGAGTCCCGCTGAGTAAACTCCGTCCTCTCCGTCAGCAGAGCTCTCTCCTTGAAGCTGCTCCAGCCGTCAAGGCGGCGGAAGTGTTGCTACTTCCTGTGCGGAACTTCAAAGTAAGAGCAGGTGTAAATGATGTTAAAGTGTCAGTCTCATTGATACAACAAGCTGAGTGTATCTGGAGTTTCTGAAGGAACAAAAACATTTTATTAAGATCTATTATCTCATAAACATCAAACAAGTAACTCAAAAATAATAAGTGAGCTGAGTGGAAGAATCCTCTCTAACCTGCGTCATCCTCATGACCCAACAGTCGGCCATGTTTAATAAACCAAAACACAAATCAAGTTCTTCATTTGGTCGCAGATCGACTGGGATTTTATTTTGTAGCTTTAAACTGGTCGGAAGTCATATGCTGCTTCCGGTAAATTGACACCTTGTCGGATTGCGCATGCGCAGACGAGATGGTTCAGTGCAGCAAACCGAGCGTCCCATGTGAGAGAAGCTCCGCCTCTCTGAAAACATACCGAACAGAAAACTAAACCCACCCTTTAGTGACGCTGGTCGCTGATTGGCTGATCCAGAATACATTTATTTATTTTTTAACCAAATATCAAATTTGGAATTTAAACAAACAATATAAACACAACATATAATTGAGTTTAAACTATGGAAAGATTTTAAATTTGGAGCATAGATCTTAATTATTGTTTGAAGTCGAGATTGTTTTCAGATAAAGCTCTATTTCTTTTGTCAGGAGGTCTTGTTTTAACACTTTACATTTATGGATGTAAAACTTGTCCAGCAATATGATTAGGTTAGAAAGGAAAAATGCATTATCCACATCTCCCTGATTAGTCTAGAAATCCAAACAAACATTGTGAAAATAGAATATAAAGGTCTCATATGGTCCAGTATAAATCTGCAGACACCTTAAGTCTCCGAGTGTGCTCACAGGTCCAGAACCAGTGGATCAGAGTCTCTGGGTGCACACTACAGAAAGTGCAGGATACATCAATGTCTTTAATGAATCTCACCAGGAATGTTGTAACAGGATAATAGCGAGTTTAAAAGTTATTTCTTTGACTTTATTTGTAAGCATCTATTAGGAAGGGTCCATATTTTTTCCCATGACAAGTTCTGAACAAGTGTGTTCCATTTAGAGAGAACATGTGGTACAGAGACACAATCAGCTAGAAATAGGGAACAAATCCAATTATTATTTTTTCCCCGGGATCCCGGTAGAAAACATAGTTTCCCTATAAATGTGTCATTTGGATCAGCCAGAGAGATTCTGTTAGATGGTGGGGTGGTACAGCTGTTGAAAAGCACGACGACTCCAATTCTTTAGGGCTTATAGGAATCCTATAATGAGAAAGAAACTCTTGATAATGAAATAAAACTCCTTCCTTATTAAAAAGTTGATTCATCTTTCCTAAACCAATTGTCAAAATATAAGGATTTCCTTTTGTAGCAGACATCTTTATTGTTCCATATATAATAATTAGGAGAAAAATTATGCTTATAAATTAGAGACCAAGCCAATAGTGTTTGTTTATGAAAATTTGAGAGACAGAGACAGGTAGACGATCAATACTGTAGTTGCACATTAAGAGAAATTTTAGACCACCCAGATTAGAGAAAATAGGATGGGAGATGATATTCCAAATAGAAGTAGGATCTTTTAAATAATGTTTAATACAAGTGACTTTGAATGTGTTGTTTAAAACATTAAAATCAAAAGAATGTAGCCCACCACTTTTATAGTCATTCATTAGGACAGATTTGTTAATATAATGAGTTTTGTTCTTCCAAACAAACCTATAAAGCATCTGATCGGTTTCTTTGGTAAGTTTGTTATCAACGTCTAAAGAAATAGAAAGAATAGAGAGTAATACTCTACCTTTTAAAGAACGGTCCCTTATAGTTTGGAGCCATTTCTTTTTGGTTCTTTCCAATGCTGGGGTAAAGTTCAGGTCACATCTATCTTTTTGGTTTCTTCTTACCACTATTCCTAGGTATTTCTCTTTGACTGGAATATTACAGAACTCACAGTTCTTGACTGCCATTAATTCACATTTATTTACATTTAAATAAAGGCCAGAAGCTTCGGAAAAAACTTGAATAATATCAAGAGCAGAGGAAATTTGAGATGCATCTGATAAGAAAAGGGTCCTGTCATCAGCCAGTTGACTAATAGACTTCTACCTGTAACCGATATACTGTTGATCATTTAGATATGAGAGGCCAGTAGTTGTGTTGACAGGATGAATAAATAACGACTGATCCCTGACGTATCCCACGATTTAACTTAAACCTAGATGGACCATTTTTTAGTTTAATTGAACTATTTCCATAAGGTTTTAATTGTTCTGCAAAAAAAGTCACCAAAGCCAAATTCCTCAAGTGTTTTAAAGATGAAATTCTGTTCGATTGAGTCAAATGCTTTGTAAAAGTCCAAAAAGAGGATATGGTAGTCTAATATGTCGGTAGGTACAAGTCGAATGTTGTTAGAAATGTGCCTGTTCCTCAAACACCCAGACTGTGTCTTGTCTATAATATTATCAAACACATTTTTTAGGCGCTTAGCAAAAATAACAGCTAAAATGTTATAGTCGTTGAGGAGACTGACACTGACTGGCCGCCAGTTGTCAATAAATCAAATATCTTTTAGGTTTAGGGATCGAGGTTATGAGAGTTGGAGGGAGAGCACCTTCAGAAACACTCTGATTGAACATCTCTAATAAAAAAGGAGCTAGCTCTTCAGAAAAGGATGCGTAAAATTCAGCGGTAAGTCCATCCACATCAGATTTGTTGTTCTTTAAACTTTGAATTGAGTCCAATATTTCCTTTAAAGTGATTGGACTGTTGCAGAACATTTGGTCAGCAGTACTAAATGAAGCAATATCCATTAGAGTCCAAAAAACGGACAGCACTGTCATCACAATGAGAGCTAGATAACTCTTTATAGAAGTTGGAGCAGACGTTTGCATTTCGATTAGCATCATCTCTACTTTTAGTTGAATGGTATTATTCTTGGATTGGGAGTTCTGCTCTCCATCGTTTCCTAGACCTCACAAAGCCTCTTCAGCTCCAGACTGATAGAGCTGATCCTGTTTATTTTGATTTTCAAATAGTTCCTTTTTCTTCAAGGGATAATTTATCAAGGCAAATAGATAACTGTGTTATCTTAGAAATCACATTTTCTTCTTCAAAACGTTTGTCTTTTGCTAAATCAGCACAGTATTTCCTAAAAAAATGTCCCAGCTTCGAACTTTAGAATTTCCCATTTACTCTTTCAGCCTGGGCCTCAGTCCAAAACGCTTGTATTAGTTCCTTAACCTTGACTTTTACTGAGTCAGGACACAAGACAGAGCTATGGAGTTTCCAGTATGCATCATGATGACGTGTGGTGGAAGAAGGAAGTAAAGAGATGTTCATTTGGATCACGGCCTCTAGGTCAGTCAGTGGGGTTGAGAGGAGGTTCACATTTACACATAACCTCCTGGGACCCAAAGAAAAAAGTGTCTTTTAATTTCTATTGTTTTGTGATTTCTTGTCTATTTAGGCCTAAAAGAACACCTTACCATTTTCTCTTTTTTAAATTTTATTTTTATTTAAATTTTACAGCATGTCCACTGTAGTGGACAACAGGACGATTTAGGTAAAAAAAATGTAACAGAATTAAAAAAACAAAAAAATGGGCAACTTATAGGATTAAAATGATATTAACCCAAAAATACTTTAAATTTGGCAAAAAAACAAGAACAAAACAGAGCTTGGTCATCTTCTGTTGCTTGTTGCCTCCAAGGACAAAAACCCATGGTTATACGTATACAGGACGTTTAACATTACCTCTCCGATTATCTAGTTTTTAAAAGATGCTGTCCTGAAAACCTGGGAGTTAAAACGTGACCTCTCTGTAAAGGAAACTCTGGTTAAACTAACTAATACTAGTTACTAGTTACTGAAGCAGAAAAGCCAACGACGTCGTTGCATTTCCTCAGAAAGTGGATTTATTTTTACAGAAATATTTACAAGATGGAACATCAGAGACAGTGAGGATGATGAACAAACACGTCGCTCCATCAACACTCAGCTCCTCTGAAGTAGGGAGTTCAACAAACATGAGAAGAGAAGAGAAGAGAAGAGAAGAGAAGAGAAGAGAAGAGAAGAGAAGAGAAGAGAAGAGAAGAGAAGAGAAGAGAAGAGAAGAGAAGAGAAGAGAAGAGAAGAGAAGAGGAACCATCTGAATCAGCATCTCTCCAGACCTGGACCTGGTGTCATCACCTCTGACTCAGGCGCCGGTACAGCTGGATGGTCAGGAACTGGAGGTCAGGATCTCCTGACCTGATGTCGATGGCTCTGAGGAAGAAGCTCAGCGCCTCCTCCAGGTTCTCCTGGCTGTAGCACTCCTTCCCTCTCCTGACCAGAGACTCGTAGCTCTCGGACTCCGCGGCGCACTGCTCCCTCGTCTCCCCAGAGGCCAGCTCAGGTTCGCTGTTCCAGTTCTCCGTGTCCTCATCTGACCTCTCATCTGACCAAGCAAGCGCCCACTCAGAGGAAACCTCGGACTCCTCCTCCTCTGGGCTGGTTTTCTCCAGCTGAAGCTCCTCCTGAGCTGAACCAATCAGGTCATCCTCCTCTTCCTCCTCAGAGGTCAGAGTCACTCCTTTCATCTCTGACTGAAGATCTGTTTCATTTGAAAAGTCCATCCTTCCAACATCCTCATCATTTTCTTCCTCCTCCTCCTCCTCTCCACCTCCTTCTTCAATCCCACCCTCCTCCTCCTCCTGCTCTTCTTCCTCCTCTACACCAACCTCTTCCTCCCCTTCTTCCTCTTCTATACCTTCCTCTTCCTCTACACCCTCCTCCTGCTCTTCTTCCTCCTCCTCCTCTACACCAACCTCTTCCTCCCCACCCTCCTCCTCCTCTTCCTCCTCCTGGACGTCCAAGTCCTCGATGATGGAGTGGATGAGGGACCGTCGTGAGACGACAGACACGTTTCCTCCGAAGCTCCTCCTGGGCAGACGAGGAGGCGAGCCAGAGGGAGTCGATTTGGGCGTCGAGGCTCCGAGCAGCTGGAACGAGTCCTTGAGCGGAGTCTTCAGCTGCTGCTCTTCCTCCTCGCTGTCATAAATCACAGCTGCTCTTCTCTTTTTGGTGGGCAGGATGGACTCGTTCATGGACTCGTCGTCATGGAGAGGCTGGCAGCTGTTGACGGTGCGCCTGTGCAGACTCTCGGACAAAGACTTGTTGATGTCAAAGCTGCCGATCACCTGAAGCTGAGACAGCAGCTTCTGCTCCTCTTCCTCAGTCTCTGCATCGTCCAGAAGGTCATTGCTGTCCTCCAGCTGTAGGTTGAAGTTCACACCGGAGGACTCGAGCTCAGCGCTCACTCTGGAGGTGTCTGTGACGCTGTGGTTGGACTGATGGAGGACAGGAACTCTGGTGTCCTGAAGTGGACTCATGTGGCTTAAGCCCACCTCAGACTCAGAGTTTGGTCCAAAATGAGAAGGTTCCTGCTGAGGAGAGGTGGCTGCAGTCAGATCGACGACCTCATCGCTCTGAACCTGATGGATGTCCGTCTCTCCAGAAGCAAACTGGTCTAAATCCACCACCACACGTGAGAGGGGGCTGCTGTCGGGTTGTGGGGGTGAAGGACCAGGTTTAGGGTTTCTGGGTTTCCTTTCCTGAGACGTGTCTCTGTTGGTGTCCGGAGATCTTCTCAGCCAGGCTGGTTCTGTGCTGGACGCCAAGCGCTCAGACAGCTGCATCTGCAGGAAAACAGAACGCATCAACAGGAAGTCCTACAGGTGACAGCAGGCTGGACTCATTAAAGGAACATTTAGTTCCACCATTATTATTAAGGACCACACCCACTGATGACATCACTCAAAGTGGGAAGTGTCTAGAAACAGGAAGTAGTTCTAGATCTTCAAAAAACATTACTAGCTCATTTTCAGGATTTCAAAACAACTCTGGCTCCAAAAAGTCCTGCAGATGAATTAGAGCAGTCATTCTCAAACTGTGGTACACCAGCGCCCCCTGGTGGTACGCGGAGGACCCGACCCTTTTGTTTTAAATGAAATATTGGTGACTAAAATAGTGAACATTTTTTAAATTAAGCGTTTGTAACGGGAGGTGGCCTTCTTTGGGTATATTTTCACCATTATTAAAATATTTCATTTTTCATTAATATATACAGGTCCTTCTCAAAAAATGATCATATTGTGATAAAGTTGATTATTTTCTGTAATGTTCTGATAAACATTAGACTTTCATATATTTTAGATTCATCACACACAGCTGAAGTAGTTCAAGCCCTTTTATTGTTTTAATATTGATGATTGTGGCATACAGCTCATGAAAACCCTAAACTCCTGTCTCAAAAAATGAGCATATGATGAAAAGGTCCTCAGTCTAAACGAGCTCTGAACCTAATCATCTGAATCAACTCATTCACTCTAAACACCTGCAAAAGATTCCTGAGGCTTTAAAAAACTCCCAGCCAGGTTCATTACTCAAAACCACAATCATGGGTCAGACTGCCGACCTGACTGCTGTCCAGAAGGACATCACTGACACCCTCAAGCAAGAGGGTAAGACACAGAAAGACATGTCTGAAGGAATAGGCTGTTCCCAGAGTGCTGTATCAAGGCTCCTCAGTGGGAAGTCTGTGGAAGGAAAAAGTGTGTCAGAAAACGCTGCACAGCGAGAAGAGGTGACCGGACCCTGAGGAAGATTGTGGAGAAGGACCGATTCCAGACCTTGGGGGAGCTGCGGAAGCAGTGGACTGAGTCTGGAGTAGAAACATCCAGAGCCACCGTGCACAGGCGTGTGCAGGAAATGGGCTACAGGTGCCGCATTCCCCAGGTCAAGACACTTTAGAACCAGAAACAGCAGCAGAAGCGGCGGACCTGGGCTACAGAGAAGCAGCTCTGGACTGGTGCTCAGTGGTCCAAAGTCATTCAGAAATCAAGGAGCCAGAGTCTGGAGGAAGACTGGGGAGAGGGAAATGCCTGAAGTCCAGTGTCAAGTCCCCACAGTCAGTGATGGTCTGGGCGCCATGTCAGCTGCTGGTGTTGGTCCACTGTGTTTGATCAAGGGTCAGC
Source organism: Callopanchax toddi (assembly GCA_006937965.1). NCBI lineage: Eukaryota > Metazoa > Chordata > Actinopteri > Cyprinodontiformes > Nothobranchiidae > Callopanchax > Callopanchax toddi. Next base: position 250,909 of record SSNR01000544.1, read on the forward strand.
AGGGTCAATGCAGCTAGCTAGCAGGAGATGTTGGAGCACTTCATGCTTCCATCTGCTGAAAAGCTTTATGGAGATGAAGATTTCATTTTTCAGCACGACCTGGCACCTGCTCCCAGTGCCCAAACCACTGGTAACTGGTTTACTGACCATGGTGTTACTGTGGTACTCTCCTGACCTGAACCCCAGAGACAATCTGTGGATATTGTGAAGAGAAAGTTGAGACGCCAGACCCAACGCTCTGGATGAGCTTAAGGCCGCTATCGAAGCATCCTGGGCCTCCAGAACACCTCAGCAGTGCCGCAGGCTGATCGCCTCCATGCCACGCCGCATTGAAGCAGTCATTTCTGATAAAGGATTCCCACCAAGTACTGAGTGAGAACTGAACATCATTATTTGAAGGTTGACTTGTTTTGTATTAAAAACACTTTTCTTTTATTGGTCGGATGAAATATGCTCATTTTATGAGACAGGAGTTTAGGGTTTTCATGAGCTGTACGCCACAATCATCAATATTAAAACAATAAAAGGGCTTGGACTACTTCAGCTGTGTGTAATGAATCTAAAATATATGAAAGTCTAATGTTTATCAGAACATTACAGAAAATAATCAACTTCATCACAATATGATCATTTTTTGAGAAGGACCTGTATTTATTTATATTAGGGCGGCATTAGCTCAGTTGGGAGAGTGGCCGGTCTGGTAACCGGAGGGTCACCGGTTCGATCCCCAGCTCTGGCTGGGTTAGATTGTCGTTGTGTCCTTGGGCAAGACACTTCACCCACCTTGCCTGTGTGAATGTGAGTGTGACTGTGTGAATGTTGGTGGTGGTCAGAATGGCAGCCTCTCTTCTGTCAGTCTGCCCCAGGGCAGCTGTGGCTACAGACGTCTGTCGTAGTTTACCACCACCGGTGAGAATGACTGTGTGAATGAATGATGCAACTCTGTAAAGAGTCTTTGAGTGACCTAAAAAGCGCTATATAAAACTGATGCATTATTATTATTTATGATCTGTTATGTCATGACGTGTTGTCTGAACGCTGGATAGGCTAACAGTTTGTGCCACAGATTAGCTTAATGGTTAGGCTAAAAACATCGGTGCCAAGCAGAGGTCGCGTTAACAGAATATTTCCCGTCATTTACCAGTTTTTAAAATTTTGATGGACAAATCTTAAGGCCGTCTGTCATTTGACAGATACAAATTCACACACCTGTGTACGTGTGTGTGGGCACGTGCCTTCTGACCGCACAGAGCGAATTAAAATGACAGTGAGTTGCAGCTGTGTGTAATGATGGGATCTCTCCTCGCCTTCTTCCGGATTTCCAGGTCCAGGTAGCGGGCCGGGAGCCCAGACCTCCCAACTCCCCAACCTGCTCCTCCACCAGCCAACAGGACTTGTCCGAACCGCCTCAACTGGTTCTGGATCGGTGGTTCTACTCCGAGTCTCTCCCGAATGTCCGAGCTCCTCATTCTATCTCTAATAATCCCGAACGCCCTGTGAAGGAAACTCATTTCGGCCGCTTGTATCAGCGATCTAGTTCTCTCAGTCATGACCCAAAGCTCATAACCAGGTGAGGACTGGAAGGTAGATCGACCGGTTAATAGACCCAGGCTTTCTGGTTCTTTACCATGACAGACCGGTTCAGCGTCACATCCCTGCAGACGCTAACCTGATCCAGGCATTACTTGTTAGTTAACCTCTACAGTTAGAACTCTATATTACCAGTTAGCTAACCTCTACAGTTAGAACTCTATATTACCTGTTAGCTAACCTCTACAGTTAGAACTCTATATTACCTGTTAGCTAACCTCTACAGTTAGAACTCTATATTACCTGTTAGCTAACCTCTACAGTTAGAACTCTATATTACCTGTTAGTTAACCTCTACAGTTAGAACTCTATATTACCTGTTAGCTAACCTCTACAGTTAGAACTCTATATTACCTGTTAGCTAACCTTTACAGTTAGAACTCTATATTACCTGTTAGCTAACCTCTACAGTTAGAACTCTATATTACCTGTTAGCTAACCT
>SSNR01000544.1:254349-270601 GCA_006937965.1 Callopanchax toddi
GAACTCTATATTAACTGTTAGCTAACCTCTACAGTTAGAACTCTATATTACCTGTTAGCTAACCTCTACAGTTAGAACTCTATATTACCTGTTAGCTAACCTCTACAGTTAGAACTCTATATTACATGTTAGCTAACCTCTACAGTTAGAACTCTATATTACCTGTTAGCTAACCTCTACAGTTAGAACTCTATATTACCTGTTAGCTAACCTCTACAGTTAGAACTCTATATTACCTGTTAGCTAACCACTACAGTTAGAACTCTATATTACCTGTTAGCTAACCTCTACAGTTAGAACTCTATATTACCTGTTAGCTAACCTCTACAGTTAGAACTCTATATTACCTGTTAGCTAACCTCTACAGTTAGAACTCTATATTACCTGTTAGCTAACCTCTACAGTTAGAACTCTATATTACATGTTAGCTAACCTCTACAGTTAGAACTCAATATTACCTGTTAGCTAACCTCTACAGTTAGAACTCTATATTACCTGTTAGCTAACCTCTACAGTTAGAACTCTATATTACCTGTTAGCTAACCTTTACAGTTAGAACTCAATATTACCTGTTAGCTAACCTCTACAGTTAGAACTCTATATTACCTGTTAGCTAACCTCTACAGTTAGAACTCTATATTACCTGTTAGCTAACCTCTACAGTTAGAACTCTATATTACCTGTTAGCTAACCTCTACAGTTAGAACAGGTATTATAGGTATATATAATGAATTACATTTTAAAGGACCTGAAAGTCAAGTGTTATAAGATTTACTAATACATCTAATTTCGCTCAGGGAGTAATGAACTATTTTTGATTTGTTTTGACTGAACCAGGATCTGACTCAGAGACTCAAACCTGAACGGGTTCCTGAGACATCTGGTACCAAAATGACTAAACATAAAGCATAAACTGTTTTTGTTGACTTGACTCTGGCTCACCCCCTGAGGTAGAATCCCACAGTTCAGAGGTAAAAACATTTTTCTGAGTAAAAAAAGGCAACATTGGTGTCTCCTCTCTGTGACCCACCTGCAGTTCAGACTCAGCCCTCACCAGCTCCGAAGCCTTCTGGACCCGCCCTTCGATATACTGGTGCTCTTCCTGGCTCTCAGGGCCTTCATCGTGGTTGATGTCATTGGAGAACATGAGGTCATGGTCAGATATTCCAAACATCTCCAAGGTATGAAGGTGGGCAATGTGTTCGTCCAGCTTTGGGTCGGTCCGTCTGTGTCTGGAGTGGAGAGCCTGCAGCTGAAGCTGGGTCGATGAGGACCGCGTGTCTTCCAGTATGAACAGCTCCTTCAGTTCCTGCCTGCTGAAGTACCTGATTGGGTTCTTGTTGTCTCCAGTGTTCTGTCTGATGAGGGAGTCTTTGAAAACCTGCCGCCTATAGATCTTCTCCTCCACAGTGCCACAGGTGACCAGCCTGTAGATGATGACGTTTCTTGCCTGGCCGATGCGGTACGCCCGGTCTGCAGCCTGGGAGTCTGTGGTGGGGTTCCAGCTCGGATCGTAGATGACCACTCTGTCTGCTGCAGTGAGCGTGATGCCCACTCCACCAACCTGAGTGGTGAGGAGGAAGATGGAGTACCTTCTGTCTGTCTGGAACATGGAGATGAGCTTCTCTCGCTCAGAGATTTGCGTGATGGTTCCATCCAGTCTCAGGACCTTAAATCCTCTGTTACAGAGGATACGCTGAAGGATGTCCAGGACCTTCCTGTAATGAGAGAAGACGAGCGTTCGATGGCCTTCTTCTCTGAGCCTTTCCAGGAGTGCCAGCAGAAAGACTAGTTTTCCAGACTCAGACATTAAGGTTTCATCTGAAACGTTGGCGATGCTGTTAGAGCTGGTTTCCGTCTCCTCATCTGCGTGATCATCCTCCAGACCTAACTTTGCGATGGCATTTGCAGAAAGCAGTCTTGGATGGTCGCACAGCTTTTTGAGGATATTTAATTCAGCCAGAGGTGATCTGGTGGTCATCAGCAGCTCTTTGATGTTGTCCAGGGAGAGGAACTGTCTGTAAATGTCCTCCTGAATGGCGCTCAGGTAAGTCCAGACAATCAGTTCATTCTTTTGAGGCAGTTCTGGCATCACTGCTCCAGGATGTGTCTGATCATGAAGAGGTTGGTCTCTGTTGATTTGCTCTTTTTGTTGTTTCTGAACTTCTGATTTGGTTCTACGGAGATAGTAGGGTTCTATCAGGGCCATGAGATTCTCAGACATCCTGGAACCAAGAGCCTTTTCTCCAGGAGTGGCATCCTTCTCCCTGGCGCGAGTGATGGGGTTTTCATACTCCGATTTGAAGGTCTTAGCTGTTCCCAGAAGACTTCCTTGACAGGCAAAATCAAAGAGGGTCCACATCTCCCGCAAGTTGTTCTGGACAGGAGTTCCTGAAAGAAGGATCCTGTTCTTGGAGGGGATGGCGTACGCACTTTTGGCGGTTTTAGTGGAGGAGTTTTTGATCTTGTGGGCCTCATCCAGAATCATGTAGTCCCAACAGAACTCCTGTCCCTGATATGAGCCCAGCTGTTGCCAGTTGTTCATCAGCATAGTGTAGGTAGTGATGACAACACCCCCTCTCCTCTGGACCTTCTCTAAATTCCTGGTCCTCTCAGATTTGCTGGCACCATGAAACTCCTTCACCCTCATGCCAGGAGTCCATTTGGTGAACTCCTTCACCCAGTTGGCAATTAATGATGTCGGCATGACAAGAAGCGTGTGTTTGATCAGCTCGTTGTCGAACATGCCTGAGAGAAACGAGATGATCTGGATGGTCTTCCCCAGCCCCATATCATCAGCCAGAACTCCTCCTTTTCTGTTCTCGCTGTAGAGGCGGTACAGGAAGGCAACGCCGTCTCTCTGGTAGCTGTAGAGTTTGTCATACAGTTCCCTGTACAGCATTAAGCCGCCGTTGTTCACATTGACAAACTCATCGCTGTCATCCGAGTCATTCAGAGCCAAGAGCTCTTCGATTTTCTTGATCCTGCCTTCTAGTTTGGGAGTCTGGTGAAGGCTGTAGGCCAGTTTGAACATCTCCAGGGCTTTCTGGAGGTCTCCTTGTTTGGCCACATATTTCCCATCTGAAAGCAAGCTGGGGAAAAACAAAACAGAACAAAATATCAGTGGACGTTTCTGTAGTTCAGACAGGACCGAGGGACGTCTGGTCGTTTATCCCAGGGTAAACGGTGAATGTTCTGAATCGTCATGGACCACAAAGCACAACCTCAACCTCACAGACGAGGTGTTCCTACGAGGAAAAGTACAGATCTCTCCACTTCCCCCACTGTGTGAGGAAACTGTAACCCTTCAAAGTGGATCGGTCAACAGTTCAGACCTGGTACCAGACCGTGACATCCTGTTCTCTGGTGTGTTTAAAAACTCAGAAACTGCATCCCTGTTTGAATCTGAGACTTGTTTTAAAGGATAAAGCTGATTATTTTATCTCAGAAACCTCCCAGAATTTAAAAACACATCTGAAATTCTGGAAAACCATCAAATCATTAGATAGAAACAATAATAGTTCAGAGCTCCCAGCATGCATCATGAAAGACACTCATAAGACCATGATGCTTTAATGAGCATTTCACTTCTGGTTCACTATTTCAGTGTTTTTCAACCTTTTTTGAGCCAGGGTACACTTTGTCACTGAAAAAAATCACAAGGCACACCACGTGGGGGGGTGGGGGGGTTGTTGGGTTACCGGCCTAGTAAAAAATCCTAACACCTGTCAGAACCTTCCAGACCGGAGTCACAAACTCACCCAACATTCACCAGACCAGATGAGCTCATTGATGGTTGATAAAGTTATCAGATGAATTTTGTCCAATCAGGCATTTTTAACAATAAAACAACTTAATCTGTCTACAGCTGTTTTCTGAGGGTCACTCTGTTTAAATAGTTTTACTGTATAAACCTTCTCATCTGGTCACCTGACAATAAAAGATTAGATTTAGTGACCTGATTAAAAATCAACTATATTTTTTACCACATCAAATCACTTCAAACTGATTTTTTCACCTGTCAAAAAGTGATTGTAGCATCCAGTTTATCTGTAATGGATTAAATCTGCCTTAAAATGACTTTATTTCTCTCCTGTTTATTTCATTATCCATGTTACAGCATGCAGGACTCTGTCATCATGACCGGTTTAGACCAATGCAGCGGCAGCATTTAGTAAACAAAAATCCAACAAGGCTCAACGTGCGTTTCCTTTGTCCCTCTACATGCGGCGCGCCTCACAGCAGATGCTGCTCCCCCTTTGTACATTCTCAATAATCCATCCACTGGAGCTAAATGGGGCCCTTCTGGATCGCGGGGCCCTTCTGGATCGCGGGGCCCTACGCACAGCGCGTACTGGGAGGAGCGAAGCTGGACCTGGTTCCAAATGCGTCTTTAGGGTTAGGATTAGTCCCGATCGTTCAGCCCGCTATCAGACGTGGGTTTACTACACTTCCTGTGCACTCTGAAGGAGCTCAGCGGTCATAAGCTGCAGAAACTTGTTGACATGCACAAGCTGCCCCGGCAGCGAGGACGCACAGACCAACTCCAAACCCACTACCAGTAAGGAGGTCCGCATTAAACATCAGCACCAGGTTCTCCTGAGTATCCCCTCACTTCTCCCTCCCTCTTTCTCTCATGATCTCATACTGAATGTTAATATTATAACCAGTGTTCGGCGGAGCGCACAGAGCTGCACCTCGTCACGCCCCCTCACCTGCCGCTCTGAGCTGATGATCAGACAGAAAACACCCGTCGGACCGTCAGAGGTGAATAGAAGTAGGGCTGAAACGATTCTTCGAGTACCTCGAATAATTCGAGTACAAAAAAGCCTCGAGGCAAATTCTCTGCCTCGAGGCTTCGTTTAATTCATATTTAATTAATTCATGGCTTTGCAATCGCCCGCGGTCATGTTTCACCCGGACCGAAATAAGTGGCGCACATACACACTGCAATGAATGCACACGCGAGTAGCGAATGTAACTTAATTTTATCTTAAGCCATGGTGGACAACTAGACCGTACTATTACTACTAGTACTAGACCGGTACAGACTGAAAGATGTCGGTAGGTACCGGTAGCGAAAGAACACGGTGCCGACTTTGGTACTGAGATGCTTCATTTATCCGCCTGCGCAGCTACACGGGTGGAGACACAGATGAGACGGAGGAGCAGAGAGCCCCTCCCCTTCCTCTCAAAACACCGTAGCGAGTTGCGGGTTAAAAATTCCGAAAAACTCTAAAGTTTCGCCGCATTTTGGAAAGGTAAACAGGAACAGAGCAAAATGAAACATATGCTATGAGATTTGTGCCGCAAAAACCAGGCATTCCAGCAATTAGTCGAAGCCACGCATTGCGTATGGAATTAACTTGGTGCTGCAGCCATGATATCTATGGCTGCAGCTCTTTCACTTCAGTCCGACTGAAAAAAAGGTGTGTGAGGGGAAGACAGTGACATAACAGAAAGTTCCGAGGTAAGCAATAAATACCAGTAATAATAGTAAATGCACTTATATGCCACAAAACCATGGTTTATATCTATTTTTTATTTAAAAAATGTTTAATACTTTGTTATTTTCTCTCAGATTTATACATTGTACATGTAATTTATAGATACATACATATATATTTATATGTATGTATGTATATTCATGTATATTTATATATACATACATGTAATTTATTAGAGTACTCGATTAATCGAAAAAAGATTCGATAGAGTACTCGATTACAAAAATATTCGATAGCTGCAGCCCTAAATAGAAGTCTGTCCCGTTCTGGTCCCCACCAATGACAAGCACGAATCTGTACGCCACTGCTTAGCATAGACCCAGATTCCAACCTAATTTTGACAATAGACCAACACTGACAATTTCTTTGTCGCGCGATAAAGAAACTGGCGTTAACGCAGCTGTTAACGCCGTTATCGGCCCACCACTACTTTTTACCTTTTGTACTTTTCCATCCTGTCTTCTGAGCTGATGGACAGAGACCTGCGGGGACAAAGTGACGTCAGAAACACAGAACTTCACAGGTGATGATGTCATATAATAAATACCACCATATAACTGACCAACAGGCGCTTTCTGACATAGATATATCACATATATATGAAAGTATAGATATCATATATATATGATATCTATACTTTCTGATGCCGGTTTGCAGCTCGTGACGTTTTGCTAATGTTACAGTTCCGGAGCTGTAAAACTAAACTAGTGATGGTCCGTTTGAAGCCGACACTCCGAGGCATGTGTCAAAAAAAAAAACAAAAAAAACCAAAGGTTCAGAAGCACTGTGTCGATCTTGATTCGTCTAAGCAGAATCACGTGATCAGTGATGGTCGAAGCTTCGTTTGGTACGTCACTGCTTTGGTTCCCGCCGGCCGGTTCAAAGGTTTAAATAGACCTGAACCACTTTTTGGAAGTGAGCACGTCCAGATTAAAACAGGCTAGACATGGGTTGAGCTCATTGGCCAGTAAAAACATCTATGATTTAACTTTAATCTACTTGCAAGAATATTCTTAAAGTGAACTGGCCCATAAAATTGTAAGCAACACATATTTATTGTGACACTGACTCATGTTATGTGACACATAATGTTCATTTACAGAACCAGAACAGCAGTGGACCAACTGAGCTGTGGTGTAGTGGTTGAAGACGCTGCCTTGCACATAAAGACCTGGGTTTGAGATCCAGTCTGTGCATGAGCCAAACTTTAAACTTTCCAAAAGTAATTCAGTAAATGATTAATTATTATTTTTATTATTATTGTCTTTTTGTATTCAACATGTCCAACATTGTCCCCAACCAACATGCTCTTTGTCCCTACTGATCTGATCACCCTGATTACAGAGAAGTGTAGCCGAGGGGCCCACCTTAATGCTCCCCTGGAGGGGAGAGTCAACAATAAGTCAATTCAATAAGGACATGTAGCCAGCGAGTGGTGACCTGAAGGTTTAGTCATCATTTGACAAGCAGTTATTCAAATTGTTGTTCATAATAAAGGCCACTAGATGTCATCCAAGAGGACTATGCTGGTGAAGGTTCTCAGTCATCAGGTCATGATAATCCAAAAAAGGGTTTTAAATAAAGTCAACTGGACTTATTTGGTTCTTTCAAGACGTTTTTTCCCTTTTGACATAGATGGTTTCTAGAGAGCAGTTAAAGAGAGAAGAGTTAAAGAAGACATCTATGTCAAACGTGAAAAACCAACTTTAAACAGAGGAGGAGGACTCAGATTTCATCTTTCCAGCATCTACCAGTCTGCTCTGAACTTCATTCCCAGACAATTCACTCCTCTAATCCAAACACCTCACCAGGACTCCAGTGGAATACAGTGGAGCGAACACCTCCTCAAGGGGTAAGGAGGTGTGTCACAGACTAGGGGTGTGCCGATTCACTAAAAATCGATTAGTCGTGATGTAAAATGTTCCAAATCGATTATTTATATTATTTATTTACAATGATGGGAACATAAAATGCCGCCCGGACATTTTTTGGGGACGGACCGCCGGAAACATAAGATGGCTTCCGCTTGTAGATCAACAGTGCGAAATTCATTCAGTAGGTATAAGGCAGGCGTCTGGAAATATTTTAGTTTTTATAATAACATGAACGGAAAAGGCCTGAGAAGATGTATTCCCTGTTACGTGAAGAAAAGTAAAATATAATGATACAAACGTGCGTCAGAGCTTCATCACCCGTTAACACTGCGGGTAAACAGCGAATATATGAGGAAGGATTCTAACTTTACACAGCTCCAAAAGGGAAAATGATTTACATCCATATGATCTGTTAACAACCAGGACTTTCTGCTGTGATGCGGACGCTGGAGTCCAGGTAAGAACTTCTTAGACAGGAAGTTGTAAGTTTACCATCCTGAGGCTGATGGCAGCAGTACGGAGCCCCGGAAGGGTCAGGTAGGGAAATAAATTTCAGGTCGGAAGAATCCGTTCCCTCAGTTTACCAAACCGTGCGCACGGATTCCTAATCCGTACCCTCGGTTTACCAAACCGTGCGCACGGATTCCTAATCCGTTCCCTCAGTTTACCAAACCGTGCGCACGGATTCCTAATCCGTACCCTCGGTTTACCAAACCGTGCGCACGGATTCCTAATCCGTTCCCTCAGTTTACCAAACCGTGCGCACGGATTCCTAATCCGTACCCTCGGTTTACCAAACCGTGCGCACAGATTGCATCACGACTCCAGCAGCTTTGTGCTCAGCATCTCTGCTTCCCAGGGCGCTGTGTAATGTACTCTAAATGCTGCAAGGTGAGTCCCGTTTTGCTTTGTTAATGTCCGGGTGTATGCATTAAGCTGTGTTATCGTGGGCGCTTAGCGGCAAATGAACTGTGTTAGATGTTTTTTCACTCAAACACAGTCTTCTGTTTGAAGCGGTTAGCCATGCTACTCCGTTAGCCAGTTTGGTGTCCTGTCTATAGATATATTTTGAGGCTTTGACATCATTTCTGCTTGTGCATGCTAATGAACCATGTTAGCTTAGCACACCAGAACTCTGGTTTAACTAAAATAACTGCTTCTTCAGTAACCCATTCCGCGGGTAACAGGAAAACCTCTTACGCAACGTGCGACATGTTTTCATAGCAACCGGGATGTTTACTTCCAGTATGGTGGCCTATTTAGGACAACAGCATGTTGGTCAACTCAAAGTATCAATGGCGCTGGGTCAGCTGATCTACAATTATTTTCTAACAGTAAAGAAAAGCAGTTACTGTGTTTTATTTTCATATGGAAAGATGCAGATCAAATGTATCAGCAGTGGGGACATGAAGCACACACTGTCAGCCAAATAGCATCAATACAGTCCTCTTATCTTGTATCTATGATTTATGAAGATCTTCTCCCTTTTGAATATTTTATTATAAAATATAGATTTTACTGTAGTTACTACAGCATAACATCAAAAAACTCTTATTTTGGTCTTAATTAATATATGATTTTCTCTTGTTTTAAACAGGTGCAGACCTCCATGTTTCCCAGAAGATACTCGTCTGATTTATGGAGCCAGAGACCACAAATGTAAAGAAGACCAGCGTCCTACACTTGTGGCTGTGTGTTGGAGGTTCTAAACAACTACTGTACATCTCCTACCCCGAGGAGTTCTCTAATATCTGGATGCCAACATGTGGGTGATGGACATACATAATATAATGTACAGTTCAAAGTTTTAAGTAAGCACCAATTAAAATGGTTGCAAATGTCATCACAAACCTCATAGCGTAGAGAAAAACATTTTCAACACATTTAGTCAGATTTTCAACTAACAAATAGTAAATTGTTCATTCCAATATATTAAGTGATAAGTTAAATGGCAGCTGTTGTAAAAACTGTCATGAAGTTTTCTTTGTTTGGTTCAAACATATGTTTATCATGTAAGTGCCAACTTGACTGAAATTGAAAAATAAATCTTGTTAAAGAGGTGAAATGTCATGAATGGGCACAGTCTTAGTTCACTGATTGATAAGTAATCTCTTTTATGTTGATGTCAGTTCAAACCTGCCTTTAGACCAGGGGTGTCAATCAGAAATGTGTTTTTCTGTTATTATTTGATTAAAAAGTACATACTGGTATTTTTGATACAAACTTTTCCAATAATTTGGATGTTGTTATATTATATATTGGATGTTATTATATAAAATATGTGGTGGTTTTATAAAATGTACTCAATTTGATTTTTGCCAAAATAGCTAAATGCACTTCTATTGATCTGCTGTAGTTTGTTTAAAGACATAGATAATACTTTGTGTTAGGCTAATATTTAGCTTACATTTTCTGAAATATATTTACCAATATTTTTGTATTTGGTGTTCATTTGTCATCTTCTAAGGATTTTTAAAAAATATATTGTATTAACAGAAAATGTATCAAATATAGGGTATTTGCAATGTTGTTCCTGCATACGTTCACATGTAAAGGCAACAAATAACCTGAACTTCTATAATCTTATATGTTTGCTGATATTTATTTTACATTTGGCTTTCTAGCTTTGTTTTATTTTTATTTATTGTTTTAAAAATACTGTTTTACCTAGTTATGTACAATAAAACAGTAACGTTTCCTCAGAAGTCAGCTGTGAAGAACACCTACAAGCTGTTTTATTGATGTATTTGTTTCAGAAACTTTTTTCAGTTGCCACAATTCTTAATAAATAAACAGTATTCCTATGAAGCTGTAAACAACTGCAACATTTGATGACTGACATTTAATTTGAGACTATTTCAAAGATCTCATTCATGCAAAAATATGAAGAGCAAAGGAACTGATTTCAGTTGGCTACCAGAGTTCTCTTCTCACAACAGTTTGCAAATGTTATTTTGTTATTGGCCTGTTGCTTGTTCTTATTAAAAATAAAATGCAATAATAAATTACTACGTTTGTCAGTTATTTCACAATAGGCAACTATGCAAATCACTCAGGATTTACTATCATAATTTTGATCAAAATATGTCATTTATACCTTCATTTGAAGTACTGTTCTTAAAGGAAGAAAACCCAAATTGGACTAATCACAGGAATGGACAAGTATGATATTATGCTTTAATAATGTGCATATAATAAACAATATAATTACAAAAAGAGAAATTAGTGATTAGTGGACAAACCAAGAATCTGTGGTTTGAACATGCAGCATTTAGAGTACATTTAACACAGCGCCCTGGGAAGCAGTGATGCCGAGCACAGCTGCTGGAGTCGTGATGCAATCCGTGCGCACGGTTTGGTAAACCGAGGGAACGGATTCTTCCGACCTGAAATTTATTTCCCCACCTGACCCTTCCGGGGCTCCGTACAGCAGTGATGATGAGAGGCTGTAGGAACATTTACTGCTGGTTTTCTCTTCTATATCCTGGAATTATTAGTTTACATTTATTTGATCAGTTTAACTGTCATTTCAAAACGTTTCCACCAGTGTTATTAGAGCTACTGTTAGTGAGTTTGTTAAAACTACTTTAATTGTGAGGAAATATATTTTATTTGATGGATTTAAATTTGGATATATATTTTTTATTGTTGCTGACTCGGTGAGATCTTGTATTTTTCAAAAGAAATAATCTAGAGCTGCTGGTACAAAAACTGTGAAGGTTGTAAAGGATTTAGGTTAAAGGAAGTTTAACTGATCACTAGAGGGACTTTTCCCCTGCAGATGTCAGCTTTTTGTACTATGAAGAGGATTTTATTTTTCTAATTACTTTGATAAAGTAAATATTTTACACTTTAGTTGTCAAAGGAGCATCTTTGTTGTTGTTTTGCTTCTATTTCTAACTCACCATGAAACATCATTTGGACGTGTTGGTGTTATTTGTGGTTTCACTAAAATAAAATATATCACATCAAATTGTTTACATACCTCAATTAATGGAAACTAAACGGATTTAAAAGGAGAAAATAGCTATTCAAGGGAATGAAGAAAAAAATCCTAAATGCGGGAAAAAAAATGATGAAACAAAAAATGTAAAAATTGTTTTAAAATGGAATCGTTTTAAAATCAAATTGTAGCACCCGAATCGTGAGGCACCCGAGAATGCACACCCCTAAGATCATAACAGTTTATAAGTCTCTCTCTCTCCTTTACTTCAGACAGAATTGACAAAGCTCCTCGGATGAGCAGCGAAATGTCTTCAAAGAACCAAATAAGTCCAGTTGCCTTTATTTAAAACCCTTTGTTGGATCCACGAGGACAGTGTTAGAAAGCTTGGAGTAATGAACCGTTTTTTGAAACAAGCCTCAGTGCTTCAGAAAGCTTCATTTGGTCATCACTAACTAAAACTAAAGAAACTACTTAAAACTAAGAGTTAATAAAAGGTTAATAAATAGGTCTGTTTAACAGGAATGTTGTGACTCTTAACGCGGTTAGCAGCTAGCTTAGTGAGCTCACCTATGAGAACCACAGGGAGTTCAGTTAGCTCTGATGCTAATCCGGTTTACTCACCTCTCCAGTCGGTCGGATAAGTGAGAAACGTCCCGCTCGTCCTGACAGCGGTCCATGATGTAGTCTGACTTCAGGTCGATACAATAAATGAAGGTTTTCACAGAACTCCGGTCTCACTGGTGGAGGATCCTCTACTACTGGGAGGATTGTGTTTTCATATCGGCTCAAAAAACCTCCAAATCCTTACGTCCAATCAGAGAGTACGCTGCGGTGACGCCAACGCGTTTAGTTAAACAGGCCAATCACCAGAGACATTGGACTAGAGAAGGGCGGGATTTAATTTAAATTCAGCCAATGAAACGGAAGTTTAAAGAAACTTTAGTGAGTGATTGGACAGCAGAGTTGTATCTTCAGCTAAAGACGTCTCTTTAACACCGGAAGTGTAAAAGACACTGAAAGTCAGAGAAGATGTATTTTAAGTTCATTTGGGGTATTTGAGACAGTTTCTATAACATTCAGTCTCTGTGTGATGTCACCTGGTCATTGAACTTAGTGTCTGTGGTGTTTTATATGTAGACATTTATTTTTGTGTTTCTGTTAAAGTCATTAAAATAAAGACGTCCTACTACTACTAACTTCATTTCTGATCCTTAGGGGTCTGACTGATCTGATGTGGGTCTACTGGTCTGCTGCCTCTGATCTACTGGTTCTGGATCAAACAGCAGAGCTAGAGGAGTCACTTTGTTTGATTCTCTTCTCTAAATGAACATCGAATGTTAAAGTTATCGTTAAAACCAGTTCATAACTGACCATAAGATGATATTCTTTTCATACATGGACACTGACCTCCGTTTGGTTGTAATTGTTCTGTTGTACCACAAGGTGGCGCCATAGGGTGAAAGGTTATGGGTAACACCATGTAGTTTGTGATCTTCGGATCATTTCCATCCATCTCGTTTAGGAGAAACTCCTCCTACATCTCTAAAGATCTTCTTAGTGAAAGGACCTGAACCAGTCCGTCCTAAAACTGGAGTCAATCAGCTGTTTTCAACCTGCTAACTCTGACCACATTGTTAATGTAGTGCTGGATTAATACACCAACAGAGCTGATATATTATATATATATTTATATATATGTGTATGCATGTATGAATACATATGTATATATATATATGTGTGTGTGTATATATATATACATGTATATATATGTATATATACATGTATATATATGTATGTATGTATGTATGTATACATATGTATATATATATATATATATATGTGTGTGTGTATATATATATACATGCATATATATATGTATATATACATGTATATATATATATTTATATATATGTGTGTGTGTGTGTATATATATATATGTATATATGTGTATATATACATGTATATATATATGTGTATATATATATACATGTATATATATGTATATACACATATATATACATATATGTGTATGTATATATATGTACATATATATATACATATATGTACATATATACATGTATATATGTATATATATGTATGTATATATACATACACACATATATATATACATATATATGTGTGTGTGTCTCTCTCTCTCTCTCTCTCTCTCTGTGTGTGTGTGTGTGTGTGTGTGTGTGTGTGTGTGTGTGTGTGTGTGTGTGTGTGTGTGTGTGTGTGTGTGTGTGTGTGTGTGTGTGTGTGTGTGTGTGTGTGTGTGTGTGTGTGTGTGTGTGTGTGTGATCCAGTCACAGTGAGGTCTGGTCCCTGCTGAGAGACGGAGGCTCTGCTGAGGCTCAGACTGAAGGTTTGTGTTTTTCTTTCTTTTACATTTTTTGACCTTTGAAGGTTTTAAATCCTCCATTTGATCCTGAGGCTGCAAAAAAGTGACTTTAAGGATTTCAGGACAAACATCTAGACGTCCTTCAGGCTTTCACAGGTCTCATCCTAAATAACTAATTTAGTTTTTAAACCAACATTAGATGAATTTTAAAGCTCGGCTCACTCCCTTTAAAGGAAAAGTGATTGGAGACGAGTTCATTCTGAGATCAAAAGGTAAACTACAGTTGAAACCTTTAAAGCTGTGGAACCTGGAGAACAATCTGTGCTGGTTTAGATGTTTAGGGTTCTGCTTCATCAGCTGTCTCGTATCATCTGTTTCTCACGTTCAGCTCTCTGCTCTGTTTATTTGATGGCTGTGAAGACGAGTTAGCCTTTAAATTTAGATTTTTATTGATGAGTTTATGATGAACAAGATTCCTGGAGGACTGACGGTCCTGAGGACAGGTGGTTGAGCTGGTGAACGTATCCGGTGACTTCATGATGAAGATGTTGATCTAAAGACCAATCAGGAAGCGTTTTGATAATATCGTTACTTTAAATTTTGACTGACTTGTTTTAAATCCATCTTGAGAAGTTTTTCCTCTGAGTTAGTTTCAGGTCAGTGACTAGTTTATTACAGCTGAGTGTCTTTAGCACCACCTGCTGACTACATGATGTGTTTACTGAATCCAGCTGATAGAAGCAGGTGAACAGTGTTTTGATGATGCTCTCACTGATGTGGTCCATGTCAGGACGTCAGTGCGTCCTCAGGTCTCAGGACACCCACCTATAGAAGAAATGACCTCTAGTCTCTGAGGTCATTCAGGTGAAAAAGCATCAGGTATCAGGATACAGTCAGCGAGAAACAGCATGGCGTCACTTATGAGGTGTGACTTCCTGTGACCTGATGCTTTTTATTCATCTGAGGCTGTTTGATCTGGTCCTAACCTGGACCAGCTATGACATCATCACAGTGTTTGTTGTTACAGATGAACTTGGCCCTGATCCACGATCGTCTGCACATTAAATCGTTCTGGGAAAAAAGAATCGACACTGATCATCAACATGCTGAGAGCGAGGAGAAGAGGATGAACCAGAGTGCGCTCAGCAAGTCAGTGACCTGTAAAAACACGAGTCATCACAGCATTCTGTCAGAACACAACCTCACAATGATCACTGCACCAACACCAAGGAGCTCTGTCTGAAAGTCAGGAAGTCAGAAAGAAACTAAACCAAAATGGATGGATGGATGATGGATGAATGGATGGATGAATGGATGGATGGTGGATGATGAATGGATGATGGATGATGGATGACGGATGGATGATGGATGATGGATGGATGATGGATGAATGGATGGATGATGGATGGATGATGGATGATGGATGATGAATGGATGATGGATGATGGATGATGGATGGATGATGGATGGATGATGGATGATGAATGGATGATGGATGAATGGATGATGGATGATGGATGATGGATGAATGATGGATGATGGATGAATGGATGGATGAATGGATGGATGATGGATGGATGATGGATGGATTGACGGATGGATGGATGGATGGATGGATGATGGATGATGGATGGATGGATGGATGATGGATGGATGATGGATGATGAATGGATGATGGATGAATGGATGATGGATGATGGATGATGGATGAATGATGGATGATGGATGATGGATGAATGGATGGATGGAGGGATGATGGATGGATGAGGGATGATGGATGATGGATGGATGGATGATGGATGGTGGATGGATGATGGATGGATGATGGATGATGGATGAATGGATGGATGAATGGATGGATGATGGATGGATGATGGATGATGAATGGATGATGGATGATGGATGGATGATGGATGGATGATGGATGATGAATGAATGATGGATGAATGGATGGATGATGATGGATGATGGATGATGGATGATGGATGGATGATGGATGAATGGATGGATGATGGATGAATGGATGGATGATAGATGATGGATGATGGATCATGGATGATGGATGGATGATGGATGATGGATGGATGATGGATGATGGATGATGGATGAATGGATGGATGGATGGATGGATGATGGATGGATGATGGATCGGATGGATGGATGATGATGGATGGATGATGGATGGATGATGGATGATGGATGGATGGATGGATGGATGGATGGATGATGGATGGATGATGGATGAATGGATGGATGATGGATGGATGATGGATGATGAATGGATGATGGATGAATGGATGGATGATGGATGGATGATGGATGATGGATGATGAATGGATGATGGATGGATGATGGATGGATGGATGGATGATGGATGAATGGATGGATGATGGATGAATGGATGGATGATGGATGATGGGTGAATGGATGGATGGATGAATGATGAATGGATGGATGATGGATGGATGGATGATGGATGGATGATGGATGGATTGATGGATGGATGATGGATGGATGGATGATGGATGGATGGATGATGGATGGATGATGGATGGATGGATGATGGATGGATGATGGATGGATG
>SSNR01000544.1:282985-298179 GCA_006937965.1 Callopanchax toddi
ACACACACACACACACACACACACACACACACACACACACACACACACACACACACACACACACACACACACACACACTCTTGTGGTTGTGTCTTTGTGGAGACCTGTTAACATTCTGACACCTGACTGGGACACGTCCCTGTTGCTTCGCTCTAAAACCTAAACTCCTGCAGAGCGTCTCATTCCTCGGTCTCCAGAACCTCCTCAGAGGTTCAGTCTGAGCTCCACCTGGACTGAAGGCTGACCTTCTAAACGTCAGTCCAGTCAGACACAACAGCTGATCCAGTGAGTTCTAAACAAAATGTAAACAAAAACACAAACATGACCAGATGACTGGACCACATCCAACCTCTCCTTTAGTTCTAACGTTCTGCAACACAGCTGTTTGAGAACTGTGGAGGAAAAACATCAAAGAGGATCGATGAGCAGATCAAACACTAATGCAGGAGACTGGTTCAGAAGCTCTTTAGTCCTCGGTTCTGGTGATCCATCACCCCCCCGTACAAGCCCCCTGAAGGTCCAGACTCCTGGAACTGGTAGCTTTAACGGTCTCTGAGCATCCATAGCTGTATGAGTGATCCTCAGCTTCACCAGTCCAGTGGTGCCCCTGATCCTGGGACCAGTCCAGTGGTGCTCCTGAGCCTGGGACCAGTCTAGTGGTGCTCCTGAGCCTGGGACCAGTCCAGTGGTGCTCCTGAGCCTGGGACCAGTGGTGGTCCTGAGCCTGGGACCAGGAGACCCAGTGGTGGTCCTGATCCTGGGACCAGTCTAGTGGGGCTCCTGAGCCTGGGACCAGTCCAGTGGTGGTCCTGATCCTGGGACCAGTCCAGTGGTGCTCCTGAGCCTGGGACCAGTCCAGTGGTGCCCCTGAGCCTGGGACCAGTCCAGTGGTGGTCCTGAGCCTGGGACCAGTGGACCCAGTAGTGGTCCTGAGCCTGGGACCAGTCCAGTGGTGGTCCTGAGCCTGGGACCAGTGGGCCCATTGGTGGTCCTGATCCTGGGACCAGTCCAGTGGTGCCCCTGAGCCTGGGACCAGTCCAGTGGTGCCCCTGAGCCTGGGACCAGTCCAGTGGTGGTTCTGATCCTGGGACCAGTCCAGTGGTGGTCCTGATCCTGGGACCAGTCCAGTGGTGGTCCTGATTCTGGGACCAGTCCAGTGGTGGTCCTGATCCTGGGACCAGTCCAGTGGTGGTCCTGAGCCTGGGACCAGTCCAGTGGTGGTCCTGATCCTGGGACCAGTCCAGTGGTGCTCCTGAGCCTGGGACCAGTAGACCCAATGGTGGTCCTGATCCTGGGACCAGTCTAGTGGGGCTCCTGAGCCTGGGACCAGTCCAGTGGTGGTCCTGATCCTGGGACAAGTCCAGTGGTGCTCCTGAGCCTGGGACCAGTCCAGTGGTGCCCCTGAGCCTGGGACCAGTCCAGTGGTGGTCCTGAGCCTGGGACCAGTGGACCCAGTAGTGGTCCTGAGCCTGGGACCAGTCCAGTGGTGGTCCTGAGCCTGGGACCAGTGGGCCCATTGGTGGTCCTGATCCTGGGACCGGTCCAGTGGTGCCCCTGAGCCTGGGACCAGTCCAGTGGTGGTCCTGATCCTGGGACCAGTCCAGTGGTGGTCCTGATCCTGGGACCAGTCTAGTGGTGCTCCTGAGCATGGGACCAGTCCAGTGGTGGTCCTGATCCTGGGACCAGTCCAGTGGTGGTCCTGATTCTGGGACCAGTCCAGTGGTGGTCCTGAGCCTGGGACCAGTCCAGTGGTGGTTCTGATAATGGGAGCAGTCCAGTGGTGGTCCTGAGCCTGGGACCAGTCCAGTGGTGCTCCTGAGCCTAGGACCAGTGGACCCAGTGGTGGTCCTGAGCCTGGGACCAGTAGACCCAGTGGTGGTCCTGAGCCTGGGACCAGTAGACCCAGTGGTGGTCCTGATCCTGGGACCAGTCTAGTGGGGCTCCTGATCCTGGGACCAGTCCAGTGGTGGTCCTGAGCCTGGGACCAGTCCAGTGGTGCCCCTGATCCTGGGACCAGTCTAGTGGTGGTCCTGAGCCTGGGACCAGTGGATCCAGTGGTGGTCCTGAGCCTGGGACCAGTGGAGGTCCTGATCCTGGACCAGTGGACTATTTTAGCAGCTCGTTTTTTAAGCATGAAAACCTGCAGATTATTTGCTGAATCAGCAATTTGTCCATCCTGTTGTTAATAAATCATCTGGTGATTTATGGTGATGTAATAAACCGTAGTACTGACTACATTGTTACACAACCTCCACACAACAAAGGGCTCAAATTATCATATTTATGGGATTATTGATCGTACAGAGTGTTAAATTATCCTACAAATACTTTATTTATCTACATCTGACAACACTGTAAGCAGCGCCACCTAGCTGGGAGCTCCCTCTGGTGATGTCACAGGTCCAAATATGAAGAAAAAAAAAAGTGTTTTTAGAAGCTTTGCAAAAAGGGGCACTTTTGACTAGAAAAATGGTTTAAAAAATGTATTGTAAAACAAAATACCCTCAATAAACATTTCAAATAGTATTTTTGGACAGAATTTTATCAGAATTAAAAAAAAAACTACTTTCAATTTGCTCTTTAAAGAATCTAACCCAATGATTAAAACAAGCATCTCTTAAGCAGATTCCACACAACAAAGGGCTCAGATGACCATATTTATGGAATTATTGATCATAAAACATGCTAAAAAACAAAAACAAACTACAAATACAATAATTATCATACATCTGGCAACACTGGGTGTGCCCATGTATGATGTGGCTCTTTGCGGTAATGCAGTAGTAAAATGTGGCTGGTGGACTCTGACTGGTTGGCCACCCGTCTCAGAGCCTCCAGCTGATCCAGTCTGGTGAGTCAGGAGGAGAGATCAGGTTTCTAGACTTCCTGGAAGGCATCAATATAAAGAACAGAACAGAACTCATAACAGAGCCTTGGGGTACGCCACATCAAACGGGCTGATGAAACAGATAAACAGGGTTTAAACAATGACAGTCCTGGACCTGTAGGTCCAACATGATGAGTCTGTGCTGCAGGACTTTAAACCAGGACAGGGACTCCAGAAACACCATGAGAATCATCAACCCGGCCGAGGGACTGGACGGGACGTCTGAAGGTCTGAGACCTGTTTCTGTTTGTGCTTCCAGGCTCAGGCAGGAGTGGCTGGTCCAGCTGGAGAACCGAACCAAGCACCTGAAGAACCTCAATGAGAACTTCATGAAGAAGGTGAAGACAGAGAAGTCAGCTGACCAGACATGACCCAATCAATGAGCTCCATGCTGTTTAAATAAAAACAACTCAGCTCCTTGGTCCTGACTGGTCCTTTGATTTCTACACAGATCTTTATTTATAGATTGGTTTATTTAGTTGTATACCAGGTCAGAACACCACACCTGTACTCTCCTACACCTGGCCCCGTACCCACCTCACCTCCATCCACACACACAACCAAACCCTGGATGATGTCAGGGTTCACGACCCTGCTCTGCTGACATGGAACCGTCAGTGCAGCTGAATGAAGACCAGACCTGAGGACCTCCTCCACAGCAGCAACTCAAAGCAGGTGTGTGGGTCTGAAACATCACCAACGCTGTGGGTGGAGACCCTGAGCAGGTGGAGGAGCTGAACTGGTTCTTAAACACACCAGAACCAGCTCCATCACATCAGAGATCGACACCGTCACAGTGGAGGAGCTGGATGAGGTCAGTGAACCTCAGAAAGCTGCAGGACCTGAAAGCGTCTCTGACAGTAAACTGAAAGACCAAAGATCACAGAGCTCTACCGAAGATCACGGGGCTCTGCCGAAGCTCACGGGACTCTACCGAAGATCACGGGGCTCTGCCGAAGCTCACAGGGGTCTACCGAAGCTCACGGGGCTCTACCGAAGCTCACGGGGCTCTACCGAAGATCACAGGGCTCTACCGAAGCTCACGGGGCTCTACCAAAGCTCACGGGGCTCTACCGAAGATCACGGGGCTCTACCGAAGATCACGGGGCTCTATCAAAGCTCACGGGGCTCTACCGAAGATCACGGGGCTCTGCCAAAGCTCACAGTGGTCTACCGAAGCTCACAGTGGTCTACCGAAGCTCACAGTGGTCTACCAAAGCTCACGGGGCTCTACCGAAGATCACGGGGCTCTACCGAAGATCACGGGGCTCTACTGAAGATCACAGGGGTCTACCGAAGATCACAGGGGTCTACTGAAGCTCACAGGGGTCTACCGAAGATCACGGGGCTCTACTGATGCTTACGGGGCTCTACCGAAGCTCACGGGGCTCTACCGAAGATCACGGGGCTCTACCGAAGATCACGGGGCTCTACCGAAGCTCACGGGGCTCTACCGAAGATCACGGGGCTCTACCGAAGATCACGGGGCTCTACCGAAGATCACAGGGATCTACCGTAGTTCACAGGGCTCTGCCAAAGCTCACAGGGCTCTGCCGAAGCTCACAGGGCTCTGCCGAAGCTCACAGGGCTCTACTGAAGCTCACAGGGCTCTACCGAAGCTCACAGGGGTCTACTGAACGCAAGATGTCCCACTTGAAGTCCTCAACCAATACCCCATCCTAAAAAGACCCCCAGAACCTGAATGAACTCCAGCCCTGCAGCTTTTGGCCCCCCTACAGCTATAGACCTCTGGGCCTCCGGAGTCCAGAGGCCTCTGAGCCCCTGGATTCTGGGCCCCTGGACTCCAGGCCTCTGGACTCTGGGCCCCCAGGTCCTGTCTGGTAACCTGAGCTCGTGGTCTCTGCTGTTGCACCATGAAAACAAACCAATAATGTTCTTTCAGAATAAAGTCCAACATCTTTTTGGTTCCTTTCACAATAAGAGTTCAGTTACTTCCTATGTGCGTGCACACGTGCACGGTGCTGGGATCAGTACAGGCTGTGGATCGGGAGCAGGGGCGTGTTCCTGGTCATCTCCAGCAGTTTCTCTCTCAGAGCCGGTTTCTGAACTTTGACCCAGATGTATCGGGGGTTCTCCACAGGAGGAGGCGCGGCGGCCGCGGGCCGCTCCACCTTCAGTCCGTCCTCGTCTCGCTGCACACCGTCCGGCGCCAGAAAGGTCAGTGTGTTGAAGAGCACGCCGTCCGTCCTGCCATGCTGTCGCCCATTGTGCTGCAGGCTGAACACGCCCAGCGTGATGACCTCATGGTCGTAGTACGATGACGGCATGGCCTCCTGCACCACCATGTTGGCGGCCCAGGTCACAACGTGGGTCCTCAGCGCTGCTGCACAGGGGAGGTGGGGCGCCGGGACTGGGGACAGGAAGACAGTCAGTTTAGGGACAATCAGACTTGTTTGTTAGGTGAAATGGTGTCTAAACCTTCGATCTAGGGTCCTAAATACTCATCATGTGGTAAGAGGCATCAGCTGTTAGCGGTAGCATGCTCTGTTGGATCAGGTCACAGTGCATTCTGGGTCATTTCCACCAGTGGTTTTAGTTTAGTTTCAAACTGAGAAGCACTGATTCTGGATCTGATCCGGTCCAGTTCTGACCCGTTTTTAAAGACCTACAGTTACCAGAGTCTGAGTTTAAAGCTTCTGACTCTCAGCTGAATCAGTGAAGATGAATTCACAGGACAGAGATTTTACTGCTGCTTGGTGATGGTGTGTTCACTGACAGGTAAAAAAAGGAACTCAGCCTTTGATTGGGACACTTTCTAAACCTCATGAATCCCAAGTTAAAATCCAAGCATCCAGAAAAACCCAGAAGAACTTCTGCTGCTTCAGAAACCAGAAGGAAGAGGATGAAACGAGTCCCCACCTCGGACCAGCAGGACCCAGACCTGCTCCTCAGCACCGACGAAGACCAGGACCAGTCTCTGCACCACATGACGGCAGCTCAGGTCCAGAGGCAGCGTGACAGGATGCCATTGATTCCTACTGTACCTGAAGGCAACAAACTGGGTCAGTGTGCTGGTTGTGAGTTCTGCTTCAGTTTCATTAACTCAAGATAGAGGATAAAGGAAGATGTTTGTGACTGAGTTATTGGATAATCTGGTTGTTTGTTTATCTGTTGTTGTTGATCTGGTTGTTTGTTTATCTGTTGTTGTTGATCTGGTTGTTTGTTTATCTGTTGTTGTTGTTGATCTGGTTGTTTGTTTATCTGTTGTTGTTGATGTGGTTGTTTGTTTATCTGTTGTTGTTGTTGATCTGGTTGTTTATCTGTTGTTGTTTATCTGTTGTTGTTGATCTGGTTGTTTATCTGTTGTTGTTGATATGCTTGTTTGTTTATCTGTTGTTGTTGATCTGGTTGTTTATCTGTTGTTGTTGATCTGCTTGTTTGTTTATCTGTTGTTGTTGTTGTTGATCTGGTTGTTTGTTTATCTGTTGTTGTTGTTGTTGATGTGTTTGTTTGTTTATCTGTTGTTGTTGTTGATCTGGTTGTTTGTTTATCTGTTGTTATTGTTGATCTGGTTGTTTATCTGTTGTTGTTGTTGTTGATCTGGTTGTTTATCTGTTGTTGTTGATCTGCTTGTTTGTTTATCTGTTGTTGTTGTTGATCTGGTTGTTTATCTGTTGTTGTTGATCTGCTTGTTTGTTTATCTGTTGTTGTTGTTGTTGATCTGGTTGTTTATCTGTTGTTGTTGTTGTTGATGTGTTTGTTTGTTTATCTGTTGTTGTTGTTGTTGATCTGGTTGTTTATCTGTTTTTGTGGATCTGCTTGTTTGTTTATCTGTTGTTGTTGTTGATCTGGTTGTTTATCTGTTGTTGTTGATCTGGTTGTTTGTTTATCTGTTGTTGTTGTTGATCTGGTTGTTTATCTGTTGTTGTTGATCTGGTTGTTTGTTTATCTGTTGTTGTTGATCTGGTTGGTTGTTTATCTGTTGTTGTTGTTGATCTGGTTGTTTGTTTATCTGTTGTTGTTGTTGATCTGGTTGTTTATTTATCTGTTGTTGTTGATCTGGTTGTTTGTTTATCTGTTGTTGTTGTTGATCTGGTTGTTTATCTGTTGTTGTTGTTGTTGTTGATCTGGTTGTTTATTTATCTGTTGTTATTGATGTGGTTGTTTGTTTATCTGTTGTTGTTGTTGATCTGGTTGTTTGTTTATCTGTTGTTGTTGATGTGGTTGTTTGTTTATCTGTTGTTGTTGTTGTTGTTGATCTGGTTGTTTATCTGTTGTTGTTGTTGATGTGGTTGTTTGTTTATCTGTTGTTGTTGTTGATCTGGTTGTTTATCTGTTGTTGATGTGGTTGTTTGTTTATCTGTTGTTGTTGTTGATCTGGTTGTTTGTTTATCTGTTGTTGTTGTTGATCTGGTTGTTTATCTGTTGTTGTTGTTGTTGATGTGTTTGTTTGTTTATCCGTTGTTGATCTGGTTGTTTGTTTATCTGTTGTTGTTGTTGTTGATGTGTTTGTTTGTTTATCCGTTGTTGATCTGGTTGTTAACAGCTGTGATGGTTAAACCAGGTTAACTCGTGGTCCTACTTGAGTCCATGTTCAATGAGACGGAGGATGTCCCGTCCTCTGAGGGGGAGGGGGGACTGTCTGTCCCACCAGGAGGCCTGAAGAGACTCCTGGTCTGCAGCCGACAGGGTCTTCAGACTTCCTCCTGACAGACAGGAAGAGACAGCAGCTGTTCACCTGGACCACCTCCAACCTGATGATGGTTCAGGAGCGACCTCTGACCTGTGGTCCTGGCCAGGAAGATGAAGCGGATCCACTGTGGTCCCTGTTCCTGGATCAGCAGCAACGTGATTGGCTCACAGTCAAACCCCGCCTCCTCCTTGACCTGTAGACCAGCAGATCAGAGTTTCAGCAGCGTTAGGTCAGATCAGCCGCCTGTAGTTTTGAAAGTCTCACCTCCCTCCTCAGCGCCTCCTCCAGGCTCTCCCCCACCTCCACCCTCCCAGCGGGGAGGTACCACTGCTTGTAACAGTCCTGCTTCGCCTCCTGCACCATCAGCACCTCCTCCTGAAACAGAGACCTAGATCCAGTCTGATGGAGCGACCGGCCAATCAGGACGAGGGTCCCACCCACTCACCTTCTCATTGAAGATGACGGCACAGACGATGTAGGTGATGTTCTTCCTCAGAGTCGCTGGCTTGCTCAGCTCCAGGCCAACATCGCAGAGGCTGACCTCTGACCCCTGGCCACTCAGCAGCCGCTCCACCTGCTCCTCCACCTGCCGCCGCTCCTCCGCCGTCACCTCCATGTCTGCAGCAGAACCAGCTCACGTTAAAGGGTTGTTCTATCTACAGTAAAGACAACGCCCACTGGTGACATCACTCACAGACCTGGAGTAATCCTCCAATCAGAGAACTTCCTGTTTCTAAAAAAAAAAAAAAAAAATGTTATGTGTTTTATGACCTGCAGTAACTCCGAGTTTAAAAATGTCAAATTTAATTTAAAGAAAATCTGAAACTTTTCTAAAGGTTTAAAAATGTATTTTTATAAAATTAAGAACATTTAAAAATGTTTTAAAATGTCACATAATGCCAGGAGACGCCCTGACCTCTGACCCCTGACCTTGGTTACTGACTTGTGGTGATCTATAGTGACTTGTGGTGACCTTTGTGGTAACCTATAGTGACCTGTGGTGGCCTATAGTGACTTGTGGTGACTTATAGTGACCTGTGGTGGCCTATAGTGACTTGTGGTGACCTATAGTGACCTGTGGTGGCCTATAGTGACTTGTGGTGACCTATAGTGACCTGTGGTGGCCTATAGTGACTTGTGGTGACCTTTGTGGTGACCTATAGTGACCTGTGGTGGCCTATAGTGACCTGGTGGTGACCTTTGTGGTGACCTATAGTGACCTATAGTGACCTGTGGTGACCTATAGTGACTTGTGGTGACCTATAGTGACCTGTGGTGACCTTTGTGGTGACCTATAGTGACCTGTGGTGACCTATAGTGACCTGTGGTGACCTATGGTGACCTGTGGTGACCTATAGTGACTTGTGGTGACCTATAGTGACTTGTGGTGACCGTTGTAGTGACCAGTGGTGACCTATAGTGACCTGTGGTGACCTATAGTGACCTGTAGTGACCTATAGTGACTTGTAGTGACCTTTAGTGACTTGTGGTGACCTATAGTGACTTGTGGTGACCTTTAGTGACTTGTGGTGACCTATAGTGACTTGTGGTGAGCTATAGTGACTTGTGGTGACCTTTGTAGTGACCAGTGGTGACCTATAGTGACCAGTGGTGACCTATAGTGACCTGTGGTGACCTATAGTGACCTGTGGTGATCTTTAGTAACTTGTGGTGACCTTTGTAGTGACCTGTGGTGACCTATAGTGACCTGTGGTGACCTATAGTGACCAGTGGTGACCTATAGTGACCTGTATGGTGATCTATAGTGACCTGTGGTGACCTATAGTGACCTGTGGTGACCTTTAGTAACTTGTGGTGACCTTTGTAGTGACCTGTGGTGACTTGTGGTGACCTATAGTGACCTGTGGTGACCTATAGTGACTTGTGGTGACCTTTGTGGTGACATATAGTGACTTGTGGTGACCTATAGTGACCTGTGGTGACCTATAGTGACTTGTGGTGACCTTTAGTGACTTGTGGTGACTTTTGTGGTGACCTATAGTGACCTGTGGTGACCTATAGTGACTTGTGGTGACCTTTGTAGTGACCAGTGGTGACCTACAGTGACCTGTGGTGACCTTTAGTGACTTGTGGTGACCTTTGTGGTGACCTATAGTGACCTGTGGTGACCTATAGTGACTTGTGGTGACCTATAGTGACCTGTGGTGACCTATAGTGACTTGTGGTGACCTATAGTGACTTGTGGTGACCTATAGTGACCTGTGGTGACCTATAGTGACCTGTGGTGACCTATAGTGACCTGTATGGTGATCTATAGTAAACTTTGTGGTGACTTATAGTGACCTTTGTAGTGACCTGTCGTGACCTGTACAGGCTAATGCTACACACCTGGTCTCATTAGTCCCTGTTCCACTCACAGCCCTCCTGTTTCCAGGTATATGACCTACACCACTGTGACATCATCATTATAAGTATGTTTTTAATGTTAAGTATCTGGACATCTGTTTAGACAGTCCTCTCTCTTTCTCCTATCACATTCAGCAGCTGGTGAAGAGACTGAAGCTAGAGCTATGCTTTACACTCTTTGTGGACTTTAGTTCTGCTTTTAATTCCGTCCAGAGACATGTGATGATCCAGAAGCTACATCACTTCAACACCCCCACCTGGTTGATCCATCTCATTCATGACTTCCTCAGCAACAGGCAACAAATGGTCACGTTGGGCTCTATCACATCTCCAACTCTCACCATCAACACTGGAGCACCTCAGGGTTGTGTGCTGAGCCCATTTCTATACACACTATAAACAAATGACAGTCTCAGTCCAACACCCTTTAATAAATATTTAAAATACTCAGATGACATCGCCATTCTTGCCCTACTCAAGGACAATAACTCTGTTATGGACTATTACACCACAGTCTCACACTTCACCCAGTGGTGTGAGGAGAACCACCTGGACCTGAACCCCTTCCCCTCAGCATCCCACTGGAATTCACAGTCAAACAGATTTAAATACCTGGGAGTGACTGTAGACAACACACTAACTGTTAATCAGCATGTCACGACATGGACATTCACACAACAAGTCATCAAAGACCGTCAGTGATCCCGAAGCTTAAAGGACTCTACTGTATGTTGCTCCTCATCTTTGATCATTTGAGTTATGAGTTAGAGTAATCTTTGATCATGACTCTACCAAAGTGTCATACAGCCGATCCTAATGTCCTGCTGTTTGTTTCTTTACTTTGCTCTCAGCTAAAAACCGGAACAATCTGCTGAAGGTAACCAACACTGCAGCAGGTCTTCCCACTGCCAGTCTGACTGAACTCAATGACAGAGCCATCACACGTATTCAGTCTCAATAGAACAGGACCACACACACACTCAATAGGTATCTAGTTCTGCTGCCATCAGGATGGAGGTACCGAGCCATGAGATGCAGGAGGGCCCGTTTTGGAAAGAGTCTGGTCCTTAACAACAGAGCACGCTGAGTGGGACCATATCTGTCCATGTGGAGGGTGGAGGGGCGGAGCTGTTTGAAGTGTACGGGTGAATGATATTAAGTGTAATTGTTGTGTCTCTTTGTTAAGCAAATGCAGTGTGGTGGAAGAGAATTTCCCCTTGGGGACAATAAAGTCAAATGTCAAAGCTGGGTTTGACTTCAGAATAAAGTCCTGTCTCTCTTCACTTCCAGGAAGAGGCTAGTAGAAGTGTCAGTGCTAGATTATGGTGACATTTTCTATATGCATGCTTCGTCTCAGAGCTCTAGACACTGTCTATCACGGAGCCTTGAGGTTTATATCAGGCTTTAAAGCTCTCACTCCTCACTGCCTGCTGTATGAGCGAGTTGGACGGTCTTCCTTGTCCATGAGAAGACTTAAGCATCGGCACATCTATATCTATAAAGTCATTATTGGAATTCTTCCCTCCTACCTTCGATCCTATAAGGAAAACTTCTGGTGCTTATACAGGGTTCCTACAGGTTTCTTCTAGTCAGATTCAAGTCTTTTTAAAGACATTTTTAAGACCATTTATATAAAAATGTAATACCCACTTCACAGACCTACCGACAAGGAAAAACTAAAACTCTTGAACATATGTTCATTAATTTTTAAAGAAATGTGGAATGTGCAAAGTCTGACAAGTTATTTAATTAGAATAATCGAGGTTGACAGATCAAACTTTTGCGGTGAAATGTGATACGGAGAAGTGACATACAGCTAGGGCTGGGTACCGGTAAAGATTTTTCAATACTACTACTTTAACG
The DNA here is from genome assembly GCA_006937965.1 of Callopanchax toddi. Taxonomy (NCBI): domain Eukaryota; kingdom Metazoa; phylum Chordata; class Actinopteri; order Cyprinodontiformes; family Nothobranchiidae; genus Callopanchax; species Callopanchax toddi. The sequence continues at coordinate 294,757 of SSNR01000544.1, forward strand.
ATACCTGATTTTCGATACGTATATGTATAATTCTTAGAGAAAATAACAAAGTAGCCTACTTAAAAAAATTTTAATTGAACAAAAAAATAAAAACACAATTTTATGGCATATTTATTATTATTATTTATTTATCTCTTACCTCAGGAACTTTCTGTTTGCTGTCTTACAATCTTTTGTTTTATTCGTTTCTGAAATAGAAACTGAATAACCGGATTTAACCGTTATTTGGTTTTTGTTATGGAAAAACAAAATAAGAAATACGGGAAAACGGATCCGTTTTCATTATTTCGTTATTCCCTTTTTGCTAATAAAGAGTTTTATTGTACATTTTATTGTAAAAGTACCTAAACTTAGTACTAAGTTTCGGTACCCAGCCCTAGTACATACAGCACACATTTTAAGACCCAGATATCAAAATTCAAGACTTTTTCCAAGTCTTTTTAAAGGTATTATTTCCAAATTCATAAATTCAATGCTTTTAAGACTTTAAGGACCCGCGGGAACCCCTGTTATAGTCTCAGACCAGGTCACTGCTCTCTACTGAGAGGGCAGAACGTTAGAACAGAACTGGGGAACATAAGGTAGATTTTAACTTGACTGTTGATTTTTTCTTGTTTTTAACCCTTTTTATGTATTTTATGATCTCATTCTTTGTGTGTGTGTGTGTGTGTCTGGAGACCTATCTTGCTGCTATTCCTGGCCAGGTCACTCTTGGAAAACAGATTTTTACTCTCAGTGAGTTTTATCCCTGGATAAATAAAGGGTTTGACTGACTGATTGACAGGCCTGGCTCCAGTCCCGTCGCTGCTCCTCTGGTGTCTCACAGCCCTGGTTCTCTGCTCTCTGATCCTGTAGATCAGAACAACCTCTGACCTCCGTCTAAATGAACATGAACCTGATGTTCAAACTGACCAATCAGCTGCTCTCTGTAGGTCTCAGGAGAACAAACGTCACCAGAAACGTTTCCGGTTTTAACGGTGAAGATTCAGAGGAAACAAACCGACTCACCTTTTAGTTCAGTTTGAAGCTCCGCTGCTGGGTTTCAGGCTGCGGACATACCGGAAGTACACACCGGAAGTACACACTACGCAGCTTCCGGTGTTACGTCGAAATAAGTCGAGAATCTTTTTATTTTTTAATGAATTAATTCCTCCTCCTTTAAAAATTCTGACACATTTATAGAACAACTCAGTCTTTCTTGAATTCTTTATTTGGTTTAGTGTTTCTTATGGACGGGCTGATCCTTGGTTGATTCTGTATTTTTGTTATTCTACTTTTCCGTTTTTGTTCTCCTTGTATTTATTTTTTATTCTATTTTCTCTTTTTCTTTTCTTTGTTGTTATATACTGGATGCCAGATTGTCACATTTAGAATGGGTTTCTTTTTTAAATTGTAATTTTAAAGGAGAGAAAGCAGATTTCTTTTTGTTCTTTAATAAAGTTCTAAAAAAAATTCTGACCCTGGTTTTGTAATATGAATTATTTTTAAATGCGTTTCTTTAATTATTGGTGATACTGGTCACTTCACAAATTTAGAAAAATCATTTTCATATATTTTTATTAAAAGTTTTTTTCTTAATTATAGTCATGAAAAAGATTATCATTAATGACTTTAATAACCAGATTAGTGTCTACTGATGTTCAGTCATCAATCTTTATTGAACAGAAAATCCAAATACATTCAAGCATTTCAACCAAAGCAGTTACACCAAAATAATCAGAATGATATCACTGAACAAGAGCGAAGGTTAATAATCATTTTAAAGGAAAAAATTACAACTGCTCAAAACAGGGAATCCACCAGGGGAGTATTTTCAACGTGACAGCGGAACCATCTCAACGTGACAGCGGAACCATCTCAACGTGACAGCGGAACCATCTCAACGTGACACCGGAACCATCTCAACGTGACACCGGAACCATCTCAACGTGACACCGGTTTGCTACAGACCAGTCTGATTCTGTTATTCTTTATGGTTTTTATTCTGTCTGGTATTTAGAGCTGGTTTTATTCGTGTTATTTCTGTTTTAAGCCACCGGAAGTGACGTGTTTGCTGTGTTTTACCGCTGCTGCGTTTTAAAGGTCACCGCTCGTAAAGAGCTGGTTCTTCATCCTTTAAAGTTCAAGGAACATAAAGCAGTTCAAATCTGAACCCGGAAACGTTCCGTGAACAGGTGAGTTGACCTTTAACCTCTAATCGACATGTTTATGGATGTGACTGCAGCCTCCACATGAAGCCCTGGAGCACAGAGAGACAAACAGCTGGTCTGGAGTCAGAGCTCAATGTAAACACATGAAGGGAAAGCAGCTGATTTATCAGAGCTCAGAATGAACTCCTGTCAAGTTTAAAGAATCAAAAACATGAGGACTTCCGGTCTGAGACGAGATGGAGTAGTCGTCTTTTCGTGTGCTCCCACCTTTAGCCTTTTAAACACTACGACAGAGCCACTTTGTGCGCTTCATCCGCCCTACAACTGTTTATAAACTCCCAGACAGATCAACACGAAGTACAGAGATGTCCAGCAGGGCCAAAAAAGAGGAATTAAAGAAGGACGACTCAGCGACCGCGGCCGCCATTGCTATGCTAACGGCTAAGCTAGAAGAACATAAGGTTTCGATCTCGGCGGAGTTCAACATTGCTTTCTCGAGGCTTGAGTCGACACTGGATGTGATCAAGACAAGCATTTCGGATCACCAGCAGCGTATTTCATCCCTAGAAACCACTGCCACCACTACGTCCCAGGATGTCCAACTTTTGGAGACCAAGCTGGCTTCTGTGGTGGACGATAATGCTAAGCTGAGGAACAAGCTGATAGACCTGGAGAGCAGGAGCCGTCGCAACAACGTGAGGATTCTGGGTCTTCCCGAGGGCATCGAGGGGGCTCGTCCCACAACCTTCTTTTCTCAGATGTTCGTGGATGTTTTCGGGGCGGAAATGTTCGGAACCGCTCCAGAGCTGGACCGTGCTCACCGCACTTTAGCTGCAAAGCCAGCCCCGGGCGGAAAGCCTAGAGCGGTGATCGTCTGCTTCCACAACTACCAAACACGGGAATTGGTGGTGCGTCGGGCTCGAGAACTTCGTGGCAAGTTAAAATATAAAGAAATTCAGCTCCATATCTTTGAGGATTACTGCCCGGAGGTGCTGGAGCAGCGTGCCGCATATCGCGGGGTCATGAAGGATCTGTACGGCCTGGGGCTACGGCCCGCGCTTCGCTATCCTGCCAGACTCTTCATCATGGCCGAACCGGGAGTTTGGAGAAGGCTGGCCTCTCCACAAGATGCGAAGCAGTATGTTGATTCACGTTGCCGAGCATCTCCCGACACTCCAACAGACTAAGTAATTACTGATGCAACGTCTGCCATAGTGATATTTGAGTAACTGCTCTTGCTGGTCTTTGTAATTTTTTACTTTTCTAATCTGGG
>SSNR01000544.1:301462-315962 GCA_006937965.1 Callopanchax toddi
GGTACTAGACCCGCCAGAATACGCAAGTCTATTTTGCAGCTGCCTAAACGAGATGGAGGGCTCGCCCTTCCCAACTTTCGACAGTATTACTGGGCAATTAACATACAGAGACTTCTGTTTTGGTTGTGGGAGGATGGTGACTCTTTACCAGCTTGGCTACAATTAGAGAAGACTTCTTGTATCTATTCACTACATTCTATATTATGCTCTCACCTACCTCTTCCATTAACAGCTGTCAAAAATAACCCAATAGTCCACGCCTCGTTGAAGATCTGGAGTCAATTTAGGAAGTGCTCTGGCTTACATAGACCTTCTGCTATGATGCCAGTATTGAGGAATTACAACTTTAAACCTTCGGTTACTGATTCTGTTTTTATGATGTGGCACGATAGAGGTATTAGAGGTATTACCGACCTCTACAAGGACTCGGTTTTTGTTTCTTTCCCTGACCTTACAGATCATTATCAACTTCCTGGTTCTCATCTTTTCCGGTTTTTTCAAGTCAGGGATTTTGTGAAAAAATATTTTCCCCATTTTCCTAACCGCCCCCCAGAAACCCTGTTAGATTCCCTATTAAAAATAGATCCATCTAAGAGAAAGTGTATTTCCTTTATTTATACTATCCTGAGGGAGGCTGCTCCCAGTTCGTCGTCGTTTATTAAAACTTTATGGGAAGAAGAACTAAAAATGCATCTGGCCGATGAACTTTGGGTTGCGGCTTCGAGGATGGTGCACTCTTCGTCCGTCTGTGCCCGCCATGCTCTTCTTCAATGTAAGGTGTACTACAAGATCCACTACACGAATGCAAAGCTAGCAAAAATCTTCCCTGCAATTAGTAATACCTGTAACAGATGTGCGCAGTCCCCTGCCAATCATGTGCATATGTTTTGGTCTTGCTCCAAACTGACCACGTTTTGGGGAAAGATATTTGACGTACTTGGTAAAGCCTATAATCAGAGCTTACCCCCTGACCCATTATTAGCGATTTTCGGCATTTCTTCCAACCCCAAAATTTCCAAAGCGTTGAGACACGCCATAGCTTTTACTACCTTGCTGGCTAGGAGGCTAATCCTGCTTAAATGGAAGTCAGACCAACCACCCTCTTACGATCAATGGTTGAAAGAAGTCCTTAACAATTTGAGGCTTGAGAAGCTTAGGTTCTCCCTTAAAGGTTCCATCAAGGACTTTGGTAAAATATGGGAGCCCCTCCTGTTTTTGATCCGTACCCTCAAACTAGTACCTGATACAGGAGGGTCCTAAGCCTAGGTCTCTCTATGGTTGTCTTTTTTTTTTGGTCTAGACCTTCGCTTTCAACTTTAAGATTGAGAACTGGATTTCTCTTTTTTTTTTTTTTCTTCAGTCAATTAGTCCCTCTTTACTGCTCATCTTAGTTATGCAATCATGGTTTTGATTATTTTATTATTGTTGTTAGTACATATTTTTTTTTATTTTTTATTTTTTTATACTTTTCTTATTAGTATTTTGGATGTATATTCTTTAGGGTGAGGGTGGGGGGTGTATGTGAACGGATGTGTGTGTGTGTAAGAAAAGCAGAGCTATATACGTTCATCGATTCATTGTTTTTAGTCCACCCAATGTTCAGACCTGGGTATGAATGGGTAATGGGGGGGGGGTTTTGATACCTGACATATCATTTATGTGGAAATCTGACATTTTTTCTTTTTTAATTCCTGAAGAAAAGAATGTATGTCTTGTTCTTTTTAAACTGTTCAATAAAGATAATTGAAGTAAAGAATCAAAAACATCAGGATGAATATTAAAAGCAGCTCAGCCTGAGGATGAGGAGGAGTTTTCACTTTACATGAATGAATGAACATAAATCATTTGATAAACAACCAGATCAGCTGATTCTGTCTACAGGTCTAACACTAGTTTGTGTTGTTGTTAATGACAGAGACTCATCACAGGACGTGAGGACGGGCCGTTCCAGGTGACGGGAGCTTCATGAAGAACTGCTCTCAGATCAGATCCTTCCTCGTTCAGGGCGCTGAGCTCGGCTGGAGGCGATGTCGCGCCACAGCAAGCTGCAGAAGCAGGTCCTGGTTCTGTACCGGCAGTTCCTGCGAGCGGGTAAGGACAAACCCGGCTTCGTCCCACGAATCCGTCAGGAGTTCAGGGAGAACGCTCGCATCAAGAGGACGGACGTGATGCACATCGAGTATCTTTACAGACGAGGTCAACGGCAGCTGGAGCAGCTGAGGGACGTCAACACCAAACAGCTGGGCTCCTTCTCCAAAGCTGAAGACCCCAGCTGAAACCTGGAGACCCCCAGGAGTCCCTCCGAGACGTGAGGACGGATACTAAACGGCTGCTCTTATGGTGGGACTCTGCGACCGGAACAAGCCGTCTGTGGACAGTAGAGCAGTGGAGGAGCTGCATAAAGAAACATGTCACTGTATGTTTATCTGTGTCGTAGGAAATAAAGCTGCTTCATAATTAAGAAACGGAAAAATAATCTTTGGTCAATTTTGCAACTTTCCAGCTGTAAAAAGTCATGGATTAAATACACAAACAACAATACACAGATACTTTTTTTTTTTAGATCTTTATTTGAAAAATATTTTCATACAAGTACAGAACATGTACTAAACACTTATGGCATTTAAGAATGCCAGAACAAAGGAAAAGAATGCCAAGGGGTTTCAGTACAATATAGTACAAGCAATGTCAAGTTACAGGAATAGGGGATAGGGGTTGCCATACAATTTTCATGAGTGCAAATTGCCTTCTTGTTTGAGCTTTTTGCAATAGATAAGTATCGTTCACTTTTATATATCAACAGGGAAAAATGGGGATGAAGATGAAAATTTGCACTCGTACATAAAACTTACTGAAGATAATAATTAAACTGATTACAATTTCTTTGCTTCTGTGCATTTTTTATCATGGATACCGAAAATTATGTGTTCAAATTTTAGCACAAAGGTGGGATCAATATGATCTCTTATGAAAAGTAAACATTTTTTCCAAAACGTTTGTGTGATAGAGCAATTCCAAAATAGGTGATTCATTGTTTCTGGGTATTCCTTACAGAATGTACAATTAGGATTCATTGTTTTTTTTTTTATTTTAGCATGTATTTATTGGTAGGATAAATTCGATGCATTAGTTTAAAGGCAACATCCTTCATTTTGTTATTTATTAATAATTTCTGGTATAGGGACCAACTGTTTTTCCAGTATGCATCAGAAATAAAATTTCTCCAGTAAAAGATTGCATTAGGCACAGAAATGATATCATGTTGAAAAAGTTAGCGTATTTTTTGTTGTTTTTACAAGCTGCAGTAAAACAGGTTTTACCAACAGGGAGTCGGTTATGGTTGAGGTCATGCTTCATCAAAGACAGAAATAAACAGTTCACACATTTCTTTAGAGTTTTACTGGTATTTTTTCAATATTGTAATTGCATAAGAGGAGGAAGTTTAGGCCACCAAGCTGAGAAAATAATAATACACAGATGCATATAAACAAGAGTATCGTTTCATGACGTCACATCACAGTGACGAGGTGTAAATCCTACGTTGCAGTTCTGCAGCGCTGCAGCAGGAGGCGCCAACGAGGCGAGGAGGAAACAGTAAACAGGAAGTGTGATTTTCATCAGACGAACGAAGGGTTCTTGTTTTTGCAGAAACGGGTTTTTAGCTGAGTTTAGCCGCTGGAACTCCTCCGGTTTGACCGAGTCGGAGTCCTCCCGGTTGGCTCGTGTTCGGTCGTTCGAGCCGTTTTTAGCCATGTTCGGTTCCGGAGGAGAGATGAGCAACGCGCAGTTGTTTCAGCAGGTAAGTCAACAAAAACCAACAAAGGTCTGGTCTGAAGATCAGGTTTTACACCATCAATGAGCTCTGCTGAGTGACGTCACCAAAAACTAAACTACAGCCTCGTTTCCGGTGTTACATCGAGTCATGTTCCCCCTCAAAACCGAGTCCCGCGTGTCGTCCGGATTTCTAGTGACTAGTAGTGAGGAGGTTACCTGATACTGACCTGGTAATGACCTGATGATGACCTGGTAATGACCTGATGATGACCTGGTAATGACCTGATGATGACCTGATACTGACCTGATGATGACCTGGTGATGACCTGATGATGACCTGATACTGACCTGATGATGACCTGGTAATGACCTGATGATGACCTGGTAATGACCTGATGATGACCTGATACTGACCTGATGATGACCTGGTGATGACCTGATGATGACCTGATACTGACCTGATACTGACCTGATGATGACCTGGTGATGACCTGATGATGGCCTGATGATGACCTGATACTGACCTGATGATGACCTGATACTGACCTGATGAGGATCTGGTAATGACCTGATGATGACCTGATACTGACCTGATGATGATCTGATAATGACCTGATGATGATATGGTAATGACCTGATGATTATCTGGTAATGACCTGATGATGACCTGGTGATGACCTGATGATGATATGGTAATGACCTGATGATTATCTGGTAATGGCCTGGTAAAGACTTGATGATGACCTGGTAATGACCTGATGATGATCTGGTAATGACCTGATGAGGATCTGGTAATGACCTGATGATGACCTGATGATGACTTGATGATGACCTGGTAATGACCTGATGAAGACCTGGTAATGACCTGATGAGGATCTGGTAATGACCTGGTAATGACCTGATGATGACCTGGTAATGACCTGATGATGACCTGATGATGACCTGATGATAACCTGGTAATGACCTGGTGATTACCTGGTAATGACCTGATGAGGATCTGGTAATGACCTGATGATGACCTGATGATGACCTGGTAATGACCTGATGAAGACCTGGTAATGACCTGATGAGGATCTGGTAATGACCTGGTAATGACCTGATGATGACCTGGTAATGACCTGATGATGACCTGATGATAACCTGGTAATGACCTGGTGATGACCTGGTAATGACCTGATGAGGATCTGGTAATGACCTGATGATGACTTGATGATGACCTGGTAATGACCTGATGAAGACCTGGTAATGACCTGATGAGGATCTGGTAATGACCTGATGATGACCTGATGAGGATCTGGTAATGACCTGATGAGGATCTGGTAATGACCTGATGATGACCTGATGATGACTTGATGATGACCTGGTAATGACCTGATGAAGACCTGGTAATGACCTGGTGAGGATCTGGTAATGACATGGTAATGACCTGATGATGACCTGATGATGACTTGATGATGACCTGATGAAGACCTGGTAATGACCTGATGAGGATCTGGTAATGACCTGATGATGACCTGATGATGATCTGGTAATGACCTGATGATGACCTGGTAATGACCTGGTAATGACCTGATGATGACCTGAATGTAAGCTGTCCGTTGGTCAAAGTGAAGGAGGTCTACTCAGCAGCATCTGGACCAGGAGGTCTGCAGGAGAAAGTCCTCCTTCTCTGATGTCCCAGGATGCAGTGCGCTGACAGACGCTCCACTTTGTTTAGGATGCAAACTGACTCCTCCCCTGATTTAAACACAGGTGGCGCTGCTGCGCTGGCTGTCCTCTCAGTCGGAGGCGGACAGGAAGCTGCTGGCGGCGGTGACGGGCGTTCAGGTCGGCAGAGAGCTGCTGAACCGGATCACCGGACAGGACAAAGTGGACGCGTACAAAGTGAGTTCCCTTCAGGTCTCATCAGACCAGGTGATGGGACCAGCTGTCCCATGAGGCGTTCAGGTGCCTTAAACTTCCTGTTGCTGTGCTTTTCCTCAGAGAGACTGCATCTTGAGTATCACAGAGTTCATCCAGAAAAACCCACGAGCCTCTCAGGCCCAGATCAACGCCGAGGTGGAAAAGAGCGTAGTGGTTTTCGCTGCCCGGGTCCAGGCTCTGGAGTCCGCTCCACTATTCTGAGTTATCAGAGGATCAGGTTTCATCCTAAGTACAGATCCGTCCAAGTGCTCTGAAAGCTTTTACACATCACACTGTTAGGTTGGTTTGACATGTTTTTAACTGTTTTATTGTTTTTATGTGAGTGTGATGTATGATGATTGTCGAGCCTGTTGAAAGACAAATTTCTGTCACCGATTTTTGGTGTCAGACAAATAAAGTTCTATTCAATTCTGAAATGAAAAAACGTTTCACAATAAAAGCTTCTATGGAATGAAAAAACACAACTCTTCACAATAAAAGCTTCTATTTCTAAAGACTTTTTTCCATCTTCACATTATTTTAAAAGATTTGTAAAAACATACCAGAAAATGTCAGGACACTGCCTGAGAACGCCTGGGGGTCCTGATGGAGGCCAACGGGGGGGGGGGGGGGGGGGGGGGGGGTCTGCAGCTGCATGACGATGTGAAGGAGCGCGCCGCTCACGCAGGAAGTGAAACAACAAGGAGCTCAGCTCACTCTGCTCATCACGACGTAACATACATGTGAGGTTTACCACGCACCACTTGTATACATGTATACAGTATGTACTGTATGTGTACATACTGTATACATGTATACAGTATGTACTGTATGTGTACATACAGGGGGTGCACATGACTTTTTCAGTGGGGTACTCAGGCGTTAGTATTTGGTACTTGTAGTACTCTCTACTCTGTGTTTGGAACCAGACTGGTTCCTCTCCTGAGATCTGGACTGGTTTCTGTTGACATCCAGTCAAACAAAACAGTAGAGAGTTGGAGGCGTGGCCTTAAAATTAAACAGTTAACCAATCAGAAGTGAACAAAGCCATGACATCATCATCTGGGCTTCCACTCATTGTTTAGAGACAGTAATCAGTCTGATTCTGAAGTGATTGATAAATAAACCTGGTAGTGTTTAGCTTTATAACAACAATAAACTTTATTTATAAAGCGCCTTTCATACAAATAAAAACTGTAACACAAGTTACAGGTTAAAATGACCCCACATGAACCACGTTCCCCCATAAAGAGGACACACACACACACACACACACATACACACACATACAAAGGACATTGGGCTGAAGACAGATGAGCAGGTAGATAAGGATTTAGCTTTAGCATTTAGCTAATAGAAATGATTGAGGTCATTTGACTGAAACCAGAGACGTCTGGTCAGATTTAACTTCAGAGAAAAGAACGTCTTCATTCAGTGTTTGTCTGGTTTCACAGACACACACACACACACACACACACACACACACACACACACACACACACACATCTCTGAAGGTGAATATCTGAACGCTTTGGGGGTGGGGCTTAGGATTTGCCCAATGGCCTCCTGGGAGGTGAAGAGGTCAACCTTATCAGAGAAGATCCTGATGAAACGCGTCATGATCTGAAAACACACTGAGATTGTCAGGGTAACACACACACAGCAGGATGTTGGTAAAAATAGCATTATGGGTCACACACACACTCAGAGTGTCAGGTCACAGACATGTGTGTGTTTCAGTGTCAGTAAACAAGCTGGACAGCAGGAAGCTAACAGGTAGGAACTTTAGCTCTGATGAGAACACACTTTAAACACACTAAAACACACTCTAACACACACTAAAACACTCTAACACACACACTAAAACACTCTAACACACACACTAAACACACACACACAGAAACCACTGATGAATCCTCGACTCGCTCTAAAGGTGAACTAAACCTCTTTTATGAAGCCAACATCAGAAACGAGACGACAGACAAACCATCAGGAGGCTGGATCGAGTCTGAGTGAGTTTTTATCATCGTTTATTATCGTTTATCATCGTTTTATCATCGTTTATCATCGTTTTATCATCGTTTATCGTTTATCATCGTTTATCATTGTTTATTATCGTTTATCATCGTTTTGTCATTGTTTATCGTCGTTTTATCATCGTTTATCGTTTATCATTGTTTATCATTGTTTATTGTTTTATCATCGTTTATCATCGTTTTATCATTGTTTATCATCATTTTATCATCGTTTTATCATCGTTTATCGTTGTTTTATCATCGTTTATCGTTTTATCATCGTTTATCATTGTTTTATCATCGTTTATCATTTTATCATCGTTTTATCATCGTTTATCATTGTTTATTGTTTTATCATCGTTTATCGTCGTTTTATCATCGTTTATCGTTTTATCATCGTTTATCGTTTTATCATCGTTTATCATCGTTTTATCATCGTTTATCGTTTATCATCGTTTATCATTGTTTATTATCGTTTATCATAGTTTATTGTTGTTTTATCATCGTTTATGATTTTATCATCGTTTATCATTGTTTTATCATCGTTTATCGTTTTATCATTGTTGATCATTTTATCATCGTTTATCATCGTTTTATCATCGTTTATCATCGTTTTATCATCGTTTTATCATCGTTTATCGTTTTATCATTGTTTTATCATCGTTTATTGTTTTATCATCGTTTATCATCGTTTTATAATCGTTTATCATTGTTTATTGTTTTATCATTGTTTATCGTCGTTGTATCATTGTTTATCATTTTTTCATCGTTTATCATCGTTTATCGTTTATCATCGTTTTATCATCGTTTATCGTCATTTTACCATCATTTATCGTTTTTTAATCGTTTTATCATCGTTTATCGTTTATCATCGTTTTATCATCGTTTATCATTGTTTATTGTTTTATCATCGTTTATCATCGTTGATCGTTTATCATCATTTATCATTGTTTATCATCATTGATCATCGTTTTATCATCGTTTATCATAATTTTATCATCGTTTGTCATTGTTTTATCATCATTTATGATTGTTTTATCATTGTTTATCATGGTTTTATCATCATTTATCATTGTTTATCATCGTTTAATCATAATTTTATCATCGTTTATCATTTATCATAAATTTATCACAATTTTGTCATCGTTTATCATAATTTTATCATTGTTGATCATAATTTATCATAATTTTATCATCGTTCATCATAATTTCATCATCATTTTATCATCATTTATCATAATTTTATCATAATTTTATCATCGTTTATAATAATTCCATCATCATTTATCGTAATTTTATCATAATTTATCATAATTTTATCATCGTTTCATAATAATTTTATCATCGTTTATCATAATTTTATCATCATTTATCATCGTTTTATCATCGTTTATTGTTTTATCATCGTTTATCATCATTTTATCATCGTTTATCATCATTTTATCATTGTTTTATCATCGTTTATTGTTTTATCGTTTTATCATCGTTTATCATCATGTTATCATTGTTTATCATTGTTTTATCACCGTTTGTTTTATTGTTTTATCATCGTTTATCATCATGTTTATCATCATTTTATCATCGTTTATCATCGTTTTATCATCATTTATCATCATTTTATCATCGTTTATCATCGTTTTATCATCGTTTATCATCGTTTTATCATCGTTTATCGTTTTATCATCGTTTATAGGATGAAGTGTCTTTGTGCTTCCTGTTTAGGTAACACGACATTCAGCTAACACAGAATCAGTTTCAAGGTTTAAATTCAAATCAACTTACATCCTTAAACTTAAAAAAACCAACTTTTATTCAAATAAACAAATGAACGAGGCTACATTTTATTTCACTTTGAATTTTCCTGAAATTTAGTTTTTAACATTTATTTTTCTCATATTTTAGATTTTAATCCTGTAGCTTCAGATATTTGAGTTTTTCAGTTTCAGCCTTCGACCCTGATGGACCCTCCAGGCTCCTGTAGCAGGCTGTCAGTCATGTTCACTTTTATTCCTTCAGTTTTTCAAACCTTCAACATTTGGGCTCTGATTTTCTCCACAAAAAGTCCTGAGCATGAAGAACTGCTGACCTGAGACCAGGTGACCTAATGGTGGCGCCGTCGAGGACAGGAGTCACTGCTCCTCCCTCCCCCTCCCGGTCCCCTCCCTCCTGGTCCCCTCCCTCCTGGTCCCCTCCCTCCTGGTCCCTCCTGGTCCCCTCCCTCCTGGTCCCCTCCCTCCTGGTCTCCTCCCTCCTGGTCCCTCCCGGTCTCCTCCCTCCTGGTCCCCTCCCTCTTGGTCCCTCCTGGTCCCCTCCCTCCTGGTCTCCTCCCTCCTGGTCCCCTCCCTCCTGGTCTCCTCCCTCCCGGTCTCCTCCCTCCTGGTCCCCTCCCTCTTGGTCCCTCCTGGTCTCCTCCCTCCTGGTCTCCTCCCTCCCAGTCTCCTCCCTCCTGGTCCCCTCCCTCTTGGTCCCTCTTGGTCCCCTCCCTCCTGGTCTCCTCCCTCCTGGTCTCCTCCCTCCTGGTCCCCTCCCTCCTGGTCTCCTCCCTCCCGGTCTCCTCCCTCCTGGTCCCCTCCCCCCTGGTCTCCTCCCTCCTGGTCTCCTCCCTCCTGGTCCCCTCCCTCTTGGTCCCTCCTGGTCCCCTCCCTCCTGGTCCCCTCCCTCCTGGTCCCCTCCCTCCTGGTCCACTCCCTCCTGGTCCCCTCCCTCCTGGTCTCCTCCCTCCCGGTCTCCTCCCTCCTGGTCTCCTCCCTCCTGGTCTCCTGGACCTGGTTCCTTCAAGACTCAACCTTGTGAAAGTGGAGGAGAATAAATGAAGGAGAAAGTTTAAAATAATAATAGAAGAAAAGTTTTTGTCCTCAGGTGAAGTCAGTAAAAAGACAGGAGGACGTTTGAAGGACCTTGTGAGTCTGGCTTCCTGCTCCTCCTCCTGCAGCAGCGATGGGTCCAGAGAGGAAGGTGGACGTTCCGGTCTACGACCTGTCTCTGATCAGGGGTCTCTGGGAGGTCCGGGTGAAGAAATACAGACAGAAACAGAAGAAGGAGAAGGAGCGGGTGGAGAAGAGCGCCCTCACCAGGTCAGTGAAACAACAACATCGATGTTTCATCAACCGTTTCATCCACTCTGCAGTGTCTCTACGGAAAGATCCTAAATATTCCTGTCTTTCCCGAACAGCCTCTGTTCAGAGAAGTAGAGTTTACACACTTTGACCTTGTGAGTGGGGGATAACCCTCGTTTCCTCCTCTTTGTTTCCACCAGCTGTTTCTGCAGATTAAACTCAGGGTTCTTAGAGTAAACAGGACCCAGTATGAAGAGAGCGCCCTGAGGTCTGTTGTTGTGTGACCGAGTCACAAACAGCTGACTGATGGTCATCAGCTGATTTTAGCCAGATGAACACAGGATGCTATTTATAGCCTCAGTGCTGCAGCAGGTCACGACCCCGATGAGAAACATGAGAGCTGCTGTCTGCAGGATCGATCAGGAGTGGCAGTATCGGATCTACTGTAAGACCCTGAAGACCAAAGACCTGGATCAGCTGCACCAGTATCTGGAGAGGTCCACGCTGACTGGCACTCAGCCCTGCACCAGCACACACAACGCACGCCTGTACACAGGTAGGTGAGACCCGGGTCCATAAACCCATCTGTACCTGAGAGAACCTGAGTAACGGGTCTGAATGTTCCGGTTAGGAGACCAGCAGCAGGATGAGAAGGACCTGGATCAGACGAAGCTGGTCTTCAGGCTGGAGGGAGATCGTTGGATGGTGAGTGATTGGGTTGCTCACGCGTTCTGGGAGGTTCCTGTCTAACGATCTGGTTCTGCAGGACTTTCCCCGGGAGCTGCAGTGGATGAGCTACCTGCAGGAGTGGCACGTCCGGGGGACGAGGATCCGACAGCTGCCGGACTACCTGGCTCTCTTCACGCAGCTCACCGTGCTGGAGATTCCCAAAAACACCATCACAGACCTGCCACCAGAGATCGGTGAGGTCCAGTTGATCAGAATCAAATCTGAGCCGTTTGAACCGGAACCTCCTGACCGGTCTGTGTGTTCAGGAGCGCTGACTGAGCTCAGGAGGCTGAACGCCAGCTACAACCGTCTGTCCAGAGTCCCTCCAGAAGTGGGACGCTGTGAGAGGCTGGAGAGGCTGGAGCTGGCAGGAAACCAGAACCTGTCTGAGCTCCCGTTTGAGGTGAGCTGATCCAGGTCCAGGCCCAGGTCCAGGTTCAGAACCCACCGTTTTTGTAGTTTTAGTTGATGATGTCATTGTGTGACTCCGCCTCCAGCTCAGCAGCCTGAAGCAGCTGGTTCACCTGGACATTGCGGAGAACAGGTTCATCTCTATCCCCGTCTGCGCCCTGAGGATGAGCAGCCTGCAGCTGCTGGACCTGAGCAGCAACCAGCTGACCGACCTGCCGCAGGACATGGACAGGTAGCTGGTGATGTCATCGCCTCACCTGCAGCCCCTGAGGACACGTCATGACGGCGGTGTTTTGTGTCTCCAGGTTGGAGCAGCTCGTCACCTTGTTGGTCCATAAGAACAACCTGACCTACCTCCCAGTGTGCCTCACCAACATCCCCACCCTCAAGGTGATGGTCGTCAGCGGCGACGACCTCACCTGCATCCCAACCAAACTGTGCACCGATCCAGACGTCAAGTACGCAAACCGCATCCACAGAACCCGGGTTCTCCCAGAACGCTGGTTTACCGGAGCATCTGCTGTTCCCACAGGTTGATCCGTCTGTACGACAAGCCCTCCAGTGAGAAGAGGAGGAAGGAGAAGAAGAAGAGAGAGAAGGAGAAGAGGAGAAGGTGGAGGGAGCAGAAGGAGGAGGTGAAGGACAGCAGAGAGAAGGAGTTCATGGAGGCGTACATCAGCTCCCTGAAGGACCGAGGTGAGACTCAGGTGTCTTCTATTCAGACCGAGTCCTGGTTCAGTCCCTCTGGAGGGACGGACCTGTCCTCCGGGACTGGACCAGGACCTGTCCTCCAGGACTAGACCTGTCCTCCGGGACTAGATCAGGACCTGTCCTCCAGGACCGGACCTGTCCTCTAGGACTAGACATGTCCTCCAGGACTGGACCAGGACTTGTCCTCCAGGACCAGGACATGTCCTCCAGGACTGGACCAGGACCTGTCCCCCAGGACTGGATCAAAACCGGTCCTCCAGGACTGAACCAGGACCTGTCCTCCAGGACTAGACCTGTCCTCCAGGACTGGACTGGGACCTGTCCTCCAGGACTGGATCAAGACCTGTCCTCCAGGACTGGACCAGGACCTGTCCTCCAGGACTGGACCAAGACCTGTCTTCCAGGACTGGACCAAGACTTGTCCTCCAGGACTGGACCAAGACCTGTCCTCCAGGACTGGACCGGGACCTGTCCTCCAGGACTGGACCAAGACTTGTCCTCCAGGACTGGATCAAGAACTGTCCTCCAGGACTAGACCTGTCCTCCAGGACTGGACCAGGACCTGTCCTCCAGGACTAGACCTGTCCTCCAGGACTGGATCAAGACCTGTCCTCCAGGACTAGACCTGTCCTCCAGGACTGGACCAGGACTTGTCATTCAGGACTGGACCTGTCCTCCAGGACTGGACCAGGACCTGTCCTCCAGGACTGGACCAAGACCTGTCCTTCAGGACTGGACCTGTCCTCCAGGACTGGACCAGGACCTGTCCTCCAGGAGGACTGATTTAATCCACTTGGGTCATTTCACTAGAACAACAACCATCCTGACCCTCAGAGGAACTCGTCCATCAGTTCTCCAGGACCAGGATGTTCTAAAGGTTCTCAGAGCGTCCAGCTGATCCAGGGTTCTGATGAGTCAGATTTATCAGGAGAACTTGAGTCCTAAAGGAGACCAGAACTGAAAGCTCTCAGAGGGGCAGAACAATCAGCTGACTCAGAGAGACCAGGTTAGACCCACTAGATCAGGATCAGAACACAGAACCTTCTGGTAGCCCCGCCCCCTGACCAATCAGCTGACTGTTTAGTTTTCCCTGAATAAAAGGAAACTGAACCACAAAAAACACCAAAGTTAAGATCTGATTCAGACCAGAGGAACCTCTAACCTGAGAACCACCCTCAGACCCTCAGACTGGTCTACGTGGTCCGGATCAGGACTGAGCTGCTGCCAGAGGAGAGGAGCTTCGTGTCTCAGGGTCACAAGAACAAGAAGCTAAAAGACAGTTTCACTAAACACAAGAGTCTAAAGCCTAACCCTCAGGAACGTCCTGAAGTACTACAGGTACTGATAGTCCAGCCCTGAAGTACTACAGGTACTTAGAGTCCAGCCCTGAAGTACTACAGGTACTGATAGTCCAGCCCAGAAGTACTACATGTACTTATAGCCCAGCCCTGAAGTACTACAGGTACTTATAGTCCAGCCCAGAAGTACTACAGGTACTTATAGCCCAGCCCTGAAGTACTACAGGTACTGATAGTCCAGCCCTGAAGTACTACAGGTACTTATATTCCAGCCCTGAAGTACTACAGGTACTTATAGTCCAGCCCTGAAGTACTACAGGTACTTATAGTCCAGCCCTGAAGTACTACAGGTACTTATAGTCCAGCCCTGAAGTACTACAGGTACTTATAGTCCAGCCCTGAAGTACTACAGGTACTTATAGTCCAGCCCTGAAGTACTACAGGTACTTATAGTCCAGCCCTGAAGTACTACAGGTACTTATAGCCCAGCCCTGAAGTACTACAGGTACTTAGAGTCCAGCCCTGAAGTACTACAGGTACTGATAGTCCAGCCCTGAAGTACTACGGGTACCTATAGTAGAGCGCTGAAGTAATAAAGGTAATT
>SSNR01000545.1:0-5000 GCA_006937965.1 Callopanchax toddi
GATCTCAGTTAGTCTAGTAAACTAGATCTAGAATATATAGACCATATAGAGTCTGGTTCACAGGTCAGATCTCTGTTAGTCTAGTAAACTAGATCTAGAATATATAGACCATATAGAGTCTGGTTTACAGGTCAGAACTCTGTTAGTCTAGTAAACTAGATCTAGAATATATAGACCATATAGAGTCTGGTTCACAGGTCAGATCTCTGTTAGTCTAGTAAACTAGATCTAGAATATATAGACTATATAGAGTCTGGTTTACAGGTCAGATCTCTGTTAGTCTAGTAAACTAGATCTAGAATATATAGACCATATAGAGTCTGGTTTACAGGTCAGATCTCTGTTAGTCTAGTAAACTAGATATAGAATATATAGACCATATAGAGTCTGGTTTACAGGTCAGATCTCTGTTAGTCTAGTAAACTAGATCTAGAATATATAGACCATATAGAGTCTGGTTCACAGGTCAGATCTCTGTTAGTCTAGTAAACTAGATCTAGAATATATAGACCATATAGAGTCTGGTTCACAGGTCAGATCTGTTAGTCTAGTAAACTAGATCTAGAATATATAGACCATATAGAGTCTGGTTCACAGGTCAGAACTCTGTTAGTCTAGTAAACTAGATCTAGAATATATAGACCATATAGAGTCTGGTTTACAGGTCAGATCTCTCCTCCTCTGGAGGTCTGGAGGTTAAGCAGCTTTTCTGTGTGTCACCACCAGGTGGCGCACCGAGACCCTGATTCATCCTGTAACTACAGGCTGATTATTTTTACACAAACATCAAAGTTTTTATACTCTAAACCCAATCTGACTTAATCCATTCATTACCAGTTTACAGATCAATACAATTATATTTAGCTCATTTTAAAACTGACAAGTTTTTTATGTCCTTGATGTTTTCTTCACACTAAAAGTCACCAGGTTCGTTTTGACTAAATATTAGGTCGGTTTGTTAGCACAAGGTTTAAATCTAAACTCTAGGAAAAGAATAACTGAATTAATCTGGTAGTTTTTATTTTTTCAGTGTTGTTATGGATCCTCTCTCCAAACAGGAAGTTCACAACCCCCCCCCCCTCCCTCCCCTGACTCACCCATATTCTCCTGCATCCTCCCTCAAACCGTCACTCCTCTCTGCTCCTTCAGCCTGTCTCCTCCTCTTCCTCCTCCTCACATTAACCCCTCTGCTGCAGCCTGACACCCGAACCAGGACCAGGACCAGGACCAGGACCAGGACCCAGCATGCTGTGGAAGTCCCGATCCAAAGCAGAGGCGATGCAGGTACTGATGGATCTGACAGACAGCAGCTGACTCTTTGTTTAATGAAATATATTTAATCATTTTAGTTTCTTTTCTGTGATGTTTTCTTATTTTATTTAGTTTCATTTATTTTTGTTTTATTATCTTTTTGAGTTGAATGTTCTGACAAACTTTGAATCAAAACCTTAAAATGTAAATGATAAAACTTTTGATTATTGAAACTATTTTATATGAAAACAGAACAGACTTGCTCAGATTCTCCTTAAACACTCATCCAGCAGGTGGACCCGGTGGTCCTGTCCCTTTAAGAAAACCAGAACCCTCCCCCAGGTCGCGCTCCCTGACGGGGACGCGCACACACTCTATAAGTAGCGCGCTCAGAGCGCGTGTGTATCTGGGAGCTGCTGCTTCTCATTGGATGGAGAGCTGAGGAGGACTCTTCTGGACCTCATTGACTCACCTGGACTCACCTGAACCTCTAGGTCTTACCTGAACCTTTTAGGACTTACCTGGACTCACCTGGACCTCCTGGTCTCACCTGGACTCAGCTGGACTTCGTGTTCTGGTTTGTGGTCCAGATGTTGATCCACTCCTACTCAGCCATGGTGAGTCCAGTTCTGGTTTGATAGAGGTCTCCTGGTCTAGATGGAGGTCTCCTGGTCTAGATGGAGGTCTCCTGGTCTAGATGGAGGTCTCCTTGTCTATAAGGAGGTCTCCTGGTCTAGATGGAGGTCTCCTGGTCTAGAAGGAGGTCTCCTGGTCTAGATGGAGGTCTCCTGGTCTAGATGGAGGTCTCCTGGTCTAGATGGAGGTCTCCTGGTCTAGATGGAGGTCTCCTGGTCTAGAAGGAGGTCTCCTGGTCTAGAAGGAGGTCTCCTGGTCTAGATGGAGGTCTCCTGGTCTAGATGTGACCCAGTTTTGTAGCCGATTGATTCAGCTGACCCAGATCTACTGTCGGTGACCTTTGACCCTGAAACATGTTTCTGTTTGATCTACATCTGAGCATCTCCAGTTTTTTAGGGAACATGGTTCTGGTTCTGGTTCTGACTCTGGTTCTGACTCTGGTTCTGGTTCTGGTTTCTGGTTCTGGTTCTGACTCTGGTTCTGGTTCTGGTTCTGACTCTGGTTCTGGTTCTGGTTCTGGTTCTGGTTCTGTCTGGTTCTGGTTCTGGTTCTGGCTCTGGTTCTGGTTCTGATTCTGACTCTGGTTCTGACTCTGGTTCTGGTTTCTGGTTCTGGTTCTGGTTCTGGCTCTGGTTCTGGTTCTGGTTTCTGGTTCTGACTCTGGCTCTGGTTCTGGTTCTGGTTTCTGGTTCTGACTCTGGCTCTGGTTCTGGCTCTGGTTCTGGTTCTGATTCTGACTCTGGTTCTGACTCTGGTTCTGGTCTGGGTTCTGGTCCTGGGTTCTGGTCCTGGGTTCTGGTCCTGGTTTCTGGTTCTGGTTCTGGTTCTGACTCTGGTTCTGACTCTGGTTCTGGTTCTGACTCTGGTTCTGGTCCTGGTTTCTCGTTCTGGTCCTGGTTCTGACTCTGGTTCTGACTCTGGTTCTGGTCCTGGGTTCTGGTCCTGGTTTCTGGTTCTGGTTCTGGTCCTGACTCTGGTTTCTGGTTCTGACTCTGGTTCTGGTTCTGACTCTGGTTCTGATTCTGGTTCTGGTTCTGGTTCTGACTCTGGCTCTGGTTCTGGCTCTGGTTCTGGTTCTGGTTTCTGGTTCTGACTCTGGCTCTGGTTCTGGTTCTGGTTTCTGGTTCTGACTCTGGCTCTGGTTCTGGCTCTGGTTCTGGTTCTGGTTCTGATTCTGACTCTGGTTCTGACTCTGGTTCTGGTCCTGGTTTCTGGTTCTGGTTTCTGGTTCTGGTTCTGACTCTGGTTCTGGTTCTGACTCTGGTTCTGACTCTGGTTCTGGTTCTGACTCTGGCTCTGGTTCTGGCTCTGGTTCTGGTTCTGGTTCTGACTCTGGTTCTGGTTCTGGTTCTGGTTCTGACTCTGGTTCTGGTTCTGACTCTGGTTCTGGTTCTGGTTCTGGTTTCTGGTTCTGGTTCTGACTCTGGTTCTGGTTCTGACTGTTCTGGTTCTGACTCTGGTTCTGGTTCTGGTTCTGACTCTGGTTCTGGTTCTGGTTCTGGTTCTGGTTCTGATTCTGACTCTGGTTCTGACTCTGGTTCTGGTCCTGGTTTCTGGTTCTGGTTCTGGTCCTGGTTTCTAGTTCTGGTTCTGACTCTGGTTCTGGTCCTGGGTCCAGGTCCTGGTTTCTGGTTCTGGTCCTGGTTTCTGGTTCTGGTTCTGACTCTGGTTCTGGTTCTGACTCTGGTTCTGGTTTCTGGTTCTGACTCTGGTTCTGACTCTGGTTCTGGTCCTGGTTTCTGGTTCTGGTCCTGGTTCTGACTCTGGTTCTGGTTCTGGTTCTGACTCTGGTTCTGACTCTGGTTCTGACTCTGGTTCTGGTCCTGGGTTCTGGTCCTGGTTTCTGGTTCTGGTCCTGACTCTGGTTCTGGTCCTGACTCTGGTTCTGACTCTGGTTCTGGTCCTGGTTTCTCGTTCTGGTCCTGGTTCTGACTCTGGTTCTGGTTCTGGTTCTGACTCTGGTTCTGACTCTGGTTCTGGTCCTGTCTCTGGTTTCTGGTTCTGACTCTGGTTCTGACTCTGGTTCTGACTCTGGTTCTGACTCTGGTTCTGACTCTGGTTCTGACTCTGGTTCTGGTTTCTGGTTCTGACTCTGGCTCTGGTTCTGACTCTGGTTCTGGTTCTGGTTTCTGGTTCTGACTCTGGTTCTGGTTCTGACTCTGGTTCTGACTCTGGTTCTGGTTCTGGTTCTGACTCTGGTTCTGGTTTCTGGTTCTGACTCTGGCTCTGGTTCTGACTCTGGTTCTGGTTTCTGGTTCTGGTTCTGGCTCTGGTCCTGGGTTCTGGTCCTGGGTTCCTGGTTCTGGTTCTGGTTCTGACTCTGGTTCTGGTTCTGGTTCTGGTTCTGGCTCTGACTCTGGTTCTGGTTCTGACTCTGGTTCTGGTTCTGGTTCTGGTTTCTGGTTTTCTGGTTCTGACTCTGGTTCTGGTTTCTGGTTCTGACTCTGGCTCTGGTTCTGACTCTGGTTCTGGTTTCTGGTTCTGACTCTGGCTCTGGTTCTGGCTCTGGTTCTGGTTCTGATTCTGACTCTGGTTCTGACTCTGGTTCTGGTTTCTGGTTCTGACTCTGGTTCTGGGTTCTGGTTTCTGGTTCTGACTCTGGTTCTGGTTCTGACTCTGGTTCTGGTTTCTGGTTCTGACTCTGGTTCTGGTTCTGACTCTGGTTCTGGTCCTGGTTTCTCGTTCTGGTCCTGGTTCTGACTCTGGTTCTGGTTCTGGTTCTGACTCTGGTTCTGACTCTGGTTCTGGTCCTGGGTTCTGGTCCTGGTTTCTGGTTCTGGTTCTGGTTCTGGTTTCTGGTTCTGACTCTGGCTCTGGTTCTGGTTTCTGGTTCTGGTTCTGGTTCTGACTCTGGTTCTGGTTCTGGTTCTGACTCTGGTTCTGGTTTCTGGTTCTGACTCTGGTTCTGGTTCTGACTCTGGTTCTGGTTTCTGGTTCTGACTCTGGTTCTGGTTCTGTCCAGGAGCGTCCAGACGGACTCAGCGGGCCTCCCAGCGGCCGCCTCCCGCAGCTGTCGTCCCTAAACCCGGCCTCCTACTCCTCGGCCCCCCCGCTCTGCCACACGCCGGCCTCGGACTTCCAGCCCCCCTACTTCCCTCCGCCGTACCCGCAGT
>SSNR01000545.1:12500-29075 GCA_006937965.1 Callopanchax toddi
GTGTATCCTTGGCAAGCCTTGTCATTCTGTGAGGTGAAATGTTTAAAATTAAAAATAAATCCATCATTAGCGGGGAATGGGTAGGTTTTTAGTAGAAATGAGCTGTGAGTCCTCCATGAACAGCTGAGAGGTCAACAGAGAAACACAGAGCGTCCTGTACGACAGCGCCCCCTACTGATACAGGTTTGCTCAAAGTGCGTGCACGTTGTCAGAAAGCCAACAAGGCAGAAATTTGAATTTTATTGGCTGAAAAAGTTTGGTGGCCAGAAAGAATTCAAAGGGGTCTCTAGGAGGAAGGAGGGTCTTCATCAGAATGACATGTTGAGGAACTCTACCCATAGATCATAGTTTAGACCTGAAATATCATTTAAAACATTTAGAAAACTTTGAGACAGAGAAACATACTCCAGATAGAGAGCTGCTTTAACGCCCCTCCTCCATAAAGGGTTAATGCTACTCATCAGAGAGAAATTATTTACACTGCAAACACTTTCAGATTAAATGTGATTGATCACAAGGATTAAACAGAAAAAACAGATTTAGACAGGTTTGTACAGGAAGGCAGTCTGAGGCAAGACACCTCCCTTCTTTTTCTTCTTCCGGCTTCTGCTGAGAGCCGTCTCTGTTCCTTCTCTCCCTTGTGTGTTCCTCCTGCAGCTGTTTTTGTCTTCTGAGCATTTTCCTCATTCCTTCTGGTTAAATATTTTTATTTTTCTTGATATGGCTTTGGTTTGCTGGCTTCCCAACAAAATGGATAAAATTTTTTACACTCTCAAAACGGAGGAGGGGACTCCGCGGCTGACTGAGACAAGAGCTGTGGGGTTCGTGATGGATCAGATTGCGGGTCCTGCAAGTCTGTCTCTGGAGGTCTACAATTTTGGATTAATGATGATCGGGTGCACGCTCATTGGAATCTGCATGGACCTGGTTTATCGGAAAACAACGGAGCTAACAGGTGGGAGATTCCTGTGCTTCAAAGGGGTGAACACTGAAACAGGACTGAGTTGTCTCGTAGGACTGTCTGCGAACGAACTCTGGCGCGGAGTGAATTACGATCGATGTGTCGAACTACACGGATCAGATGGGACTGGCCAGGATGTGGAATTTGGACGGGATGAAGCCAGTGACGGACATTTAAGGCGGCTGTAACAAACAGGACTGCCTGCTCCAAACACATTCTGTTATCTTATCTGGTGACCCTGAAAACATTCTCCTACTCAACAGAGTGAATGAAGCGACTGCTCAGCCCCCCCTTCTCTACGCTCTCTCACCTAACTCTCCTCCCCCTCTACTGGGAGTGAAGGTCGGTCAGCTGTGCCGTGTCCTTGCTGCTGGTGGAGATTCTGACCCCCCCCCACCCCCCCCACCCTCCTTGATGTGTTTATCGGTTGTTGTGACTGTGTGTAAAATGCTACTCCCTCCCTCCATTTTGTTTACATTTTCTTCTGCTCCCATCTTTATTTTTGGCCCAAATATTGTATTGAAGTTGCCCCAATATTTCTGCCCAAGACTTTAGTTCCTTACACAAGCCAATGTCCCACTTTATCTCATAATTTACAATGCAGGTCCCCTGAAGGTACCCCAAATCTTGCCCAAATATTGTATCTGGTACCCCCAAATCTCTGTTTTGTTTTTTATTTTCAATATTTTCTCTGTTTTGTTTTTGTTTTTGTTTATATTGTCAAGCGCTTTGTGATGTATATCTGTGAAAGGCGCTATAGAAATAAACTTTACTTACTTACTTCAACGTTTAATGAAAGAAACGAGCTGCAAAGACAGGAAGTCAACTAACATCCTGATCTATACTCAGGTTGTTTAAACAAACAATAGAAAAAACTAAAAATCTAAAGATGGGTTCATAACCAGATGTCAGTCAGACAAAAAAAAATACAAAAACAAGAGAAAATGATCATGAAGTCAAACACAGAAGTCCAGAATACAAAGTGAGGATGGACAGAAGATGAAAGAATGTCTCAGTAAACTGGGTCAGAACACAGAAAGAGACAAACGCTTTAAGAAAGCAGACAGAGGAAGGATTCAGCTGATACACACACACACACTCTCCTGAGCATGCACCCTGTCCTCCCTCAGGGCCAAGTCCAAGAATGGTGGCCGCTGTCTCAGAGAGCGTCTGGAGAAGATCGGCCTCAACCTGCCCGCTGGGCGCCGAAAGGCCGCCAACGTTACCCTGCTCACATCTCTGGTGGAGGGTAAGACTGACACACACACACACACACACACACACACACACACACACACACACACACACACACACACACACACACACAGGCGTGGTGACCTGCATACATCCTGGCAGAAACACACAGACATCCACGCTTAAGCACTCATCAATAATAATAATAATAAATTTTATTTCAGGCGCCTTTCTGTCACTCAAGGTCACCGCACAATACAAGTTGACAATAAAACACAATAAAACTAACGAGTTAAAAACATCGAACATAGAAACACACCGTAAAAGAATAAGACCATCAGTTACAAACAACCAGTAACAGACCACCATAAATCTCACACCGAGTAGGCGACTTTAAATAGATGTGTTTTCAGCCTGGTTTTAAAAAGTGAGAGAGAAGTGATGATTCTAAGGTCAGCTGGGAGAGAGTTCCAGAGCGATGGGCAGATCTGCTGAAGGCTGGTTTCCCATGGTGCTACGTCTAGCTGGAGGATTTACAGATTTAGACACTGAGGAGCGGAGGGATCGAGAAGGTACAGAGACCTGGATGAGTTGGGAGATGTAGGAAGGAGTGAGGTCATGCAGAGCCTTGAATGTGAAGAGAATCAGTTCATAAATTATCCTAAATTTTATCGGCAGCCAGTGAAGCTGTCTAATGACAGGAGTCATGTGATCAGTGACAGGTGTTCCATACGAGCCGCAGCGTTCTGAACTAGCTGTAGTTTATGAAGAGACTTCTGTGGTAGTCTGAAGAGAAGAGAACTACAGTAGTCCAGTGGTGATGTGACCAGACTGTTCACTAAGACAGCTGCAGCATGTTCAGAGAGAGGGACGGAGACGGTTTATATTACGGAGATGGAAAAAGGCTGATTGAGTTAATATGAGCCTGAAAAGACAGCGTGCTGTCCAACAGAACACCAAGGCTCTGAACCTGAGCCCAACAGGAAACGGAGGGATTCTCACAGGTTAAGGAGAAGCTGCCAAAGAGAAAGAGAGAGAAAGAGAAAGAGAACCCCCGCAGAAATAAGAGACATAGAAGAAGTGAAAGTCTTAAGCTTAATGAAATGAGTCCTATCAGAGAGGTATGACTGAAACCACTGCAGCTCAGTGCCAGAGACCCCCAGAGACCCCCAGAGACCCCCAGAGACCCCCAGAGACCCCCAGAGACCCCCAGAGACCCCCAGACACCCCCAGAGACGCCCAGAGACGCCCAGACACCCCCAGAGACGCCCAGACACCCCCAGAGACGCCCAGAGACCCCCAGAGACCCCCAGACACCCCCAGACACCCCCAGAGACCCCCAGAGACCCCCAGAGACGCCCAGAGACGCCCAGAGACGCCCAGAGACCCCCAGACACCCCCAGAGACCCCCAGAGACCCCCAGACACCCCCAGACACCCCCAGACACCCCCAGACACCCCCAGAGACCCCAGAGACGCCCAGAGACGCCCAGACACCCCCAGAGACGCCCAGACACCCCCAGAGACCCCCAGAGACCCCCAGAGACCCCCAGAGACGCCCAGAGACGCCCAGAGACGCCCAGAGACGCCCAGAGACGCCCAGAGACCCCAGAGACCCCAGAGACCGACGCCCAGACACCCCCAGAGACGTCCAGACACCCCCAGAGACGCCCAGACACCCCCAGACACCCCCAGAGACGCCCAGAGACCCCCAGACACCCCCAGAGACCCCCAGACACCCCCAGACACCCCCAGAGACCCCCAGAGACCCCCAGAGACCCCCAGAGACGCCCAGAGACGCCCAGAGACGCCCAGAGACGCCCAGAGACGCCCAGAGACCCCCAGACACCCCCAGACACCCCCAGACACCCCCAGAGACCCCCAGAGACCCCCAGACACCCCCAGAGACCCCCAGAGACCCCCAGACACCCCCAGACACCCCCAGAGACGCCCAGACCAGAGACCCCAGGACGCCCAGAGACCCCCAGAGACGCCCAGAGACGCCCAGAGACCCCCAGAGACCCCCAGAGACCCCCAGAGACCCCCAGAGACGCCCAGAGACCCCCAGAGACCCCCAGAGACCTCCAGAGACCTCCAGAGACCTCCAGAGACCTCCAGAGACCTCCAGAGACCTCCAGAGACGCCCAGAGACGCCCAGAGACGCCCAGAGACCCCCAGAGACCCCCAGACACCCCCAGAGACCCCCAGAGACCCCCAGAGACCCCCAGAGACCCCCAGAGACCCCCAGACACCCCCAGAGACCCCCACCCACAGAGACCCCCAGACACCCACAGAGACCCCCAGACACGCCCAGAGACGCCCAGAGACGCCCAGAGGCCCAAACCCCAGAGACCCCAGACACGCCCAGAGACGCCCAGAGACGCCCAGAGACGCCCAGAGACGCCCAGAGACGCCCAGACACCCCCAGACACCCCAGACCCAGAACCCCAGAACCCCAAGAGACCCCCAGAGACCCCCAGAGACCCCCAGAGACCCCCAGAGACCCCCAGAGACCCCCAGAGACCCCCAGAGACCCCAGAGACCCCAGAGACCCCAGAGACCCCAGGACCCCAGAGACCCCCCCCGAGACGCCCAGAACCCCCAGACACCCCCAGACACCCCCAGACACCCCCAGACACCCCCAGAGATGCCCAGACACCCCCAGAGACCCCCAGAGACCGCCAGCCTGGCCAACAGAGCAATAATGAGCTGCTGACAAGCTGTGCACGCACTCACGCACATACACACACCTGCAGTGTCACTTCAGCTGCAGCCAATGAGCAGGGAGCTGGTCAGTGAGTTAAAACATCAGCTGATCAGCTCCTCAGAGGTTCAGTAAAAGAGGTCATGTGACTAAAACATGTGACCTGGTGGCGAACAATGACGCTGACTGGGTAACATGAGAACGTTACCAGGTGAACAGAAGACCAGAGGTTCTAACCCCTCCCCCTACAGGTGAACAGACTAACGTTCTGACCCCGCCCCCTACAGGTGAACAGACTAACGTTCTAACCCCGCCCCCTACAGTGAACAGACTAACGTTCTGACCCCGCCCCCTACAGGTGAACAGACTAACGTTCTAACCCCGCCCCCTACAGGTGAACAGACTAACGTTCTAACTCCGCCCCCTACAGGTGAGGCTGTCCACCTGGCGCGGGACTTCGGGTACGTCTGTGAGACGGAGTTCCCAGCCAGAGCCACGGCGGAGTACCTCGTCCGGCAGAGTGACCCGGACCAGCTGCCGACCCGCCGCAACATGCTGCTGGCCACCAAGTGAGTCGGACCTTTGGTCCATCTGGACCTGAACTCAGAACTTTACAGCGGTCCACAGAAAAACCTGAGGACTTTGGACTTCTCCAGCTCCAACCAGTAAAACCTTCATAGTGACGGTTTTTAGTCATTCATGACCGTTTATATTAAGAACACAGTGTTAAGGATCAGATTAAAAGCTGTGGGTCAGGAGCAGGTCCCTTAGGGTCCAATGTGACGACGTAGTTAGGGTTCCTTTGGGAAGATACTGAAGCCCACACTGCCCCCAGGTCTCCCTCATCTCAGTCGGACATTACCTGAATAAATAAAGCTTAAATAAAGGCCACAGTAGAGAAAAGAAGTATTGAAGTTCCATGTTCCGGTTCAGAGAGCAGAGAGGTCTCTAGGAACATCTCAGCTGTGAGGGACAGAAGTTCTAGAGATCCAGTGAATGACATCGTATGGTTTAAATAACGAATTAAGTATCTGATACAATAGAAAACTAGAACCTAGTATTTGGAACAGAAACCCTTGTTTCCAGGTCCAGATGGTTCCTGTAGTTCTGGACCAAGTTACCATCACTACAGCAGGGACCCTGACCTGACCCACTCCTCCATACAGATCTAATCCAGATCTTTCAGGTTTGTTGCTAGGCGACAGAGTCTCAGCTCCTCTAAAGACTTTCTCCTGGGTTCAGGTCTGGATTCCCGGACCTTGATGCTTCTGATGGAGCCTCCTTAGTTTCCTGGCTGTGTTTCAGGTCATTGACCTGCTGGAGACCAGCATCGACCATCTTGTCTCCATCCACCCTGTCCTCCATGTGGTCCGGTCGTCCTGTCCTCATTACAGGAAAACACCTCAAACCAGGTGATCTCTGGTGAACTTCAGATGGACCTGAACACGTCCTGTCTTCAGCAGGACGACCTACTGTAGTGTGCTACTAATGGTGACCTTTGACCCTGTGGTCCCTGCTCTCTTCAAGTCACTGACCAGATCCTGTCCTGTAGTTCTGGGCTGACCCCTCACCTTTCCACCAGACCAGGTCTTCATGGAGCTCCAGTCTGAGGGAGTTTCTGACCCAGCTGTAGTCTTGTGTAGATCTACAGTTGAGTCCCTGGTGAGAGGGTGGAGTCTTTTATACAGGTAACCAGTTCAAACAGGTGTCATTAATACAGGTGGTGAGTGGAGGATAGGAGGACTTCTAAAGACCAGCTACCAGGTCTGAGAGAGACAGATATAGGGATCAAATACTTATTTCATGCAACAAAATAAAAATCAATGTGATTATTAAATTCTGTCTCATAGTTCAGGTCCTCCTACGGTGACACGTAGACTTCACTCACTGGACATGGGAACACTAGAAGATCAAATACGGATCTCCTCCACCTTGGTAACCATAGTAACCAGACCTACGATGATGCATAAGGTCCAGAGCTGACAGTGGAGGAAGGGTAGGGGCCACGCCCTCAGCTGGAGCTGGTCCTTGTTGGTCCTGGTTCTAGTTCTGGTTCTGGTCTTAGTCCTGGTTCTGGTCCTAGTTCTGGTTCTAGTCCTTGTCCTAGTTCTGTTTCTGATCCTAGTTCTGGTCCTAGTCTTGGTTCTGGTTCTGGTCTTAGTCCTGGTTCTGGTCCTAGTTCTGGTGCTGGTCCTAGTTCTGGTCCTGGTTCTAGTCCTAGTCCTTGTCCTAGTTCTGATCCTAGTCCTGGTCCTAGTTCTGGTTCTTGTCCTAGTTCTGATCCCGGTCCTAGTTCTGGTCCTGGTTCTAGTCCTAGTTCTGATCCTAGTCCTGGTCCTAGTCCTGGTTCTGGTCCTAGTTCCGATCCTGGTCCTAGTTCTGGTTCTTGTCCTAGTTCTGGTCCTAGTTCTTGTCATAGTTCTGATCCTGGTCCTAGTCCTGGTTCTGGTCCTAGTTCTGATCCTGGTCCTCATTCTGATCCTGGTCCTGGTCCTAGTTCTTGTCATAGTTCTGATCCTGGTCCTAGTCCTGGTTCTGGTCCTAGTTCTGATCCTGGTCCTCATTCTGATCCTGGTCCTAGTTCTGGTTCTGGTCCTAGTTCTGGTCCTAGTCCTAGTCCTGGTCCTAGTTCTGGATCTTGTCCTAGTTCTGGATCTTGTCCTAGTTCTGGATCTTGTCCTAGTTCTGATCCTGGCCCTAGTTCTGGTTCTAGTCCTAGTTCTGGTTCTAGTTCTGGTCCTGGTCCTAGTTCTTGTCCTAGTTCTGATCCTGTTCCTAGTCCTGGTTCTCGTCCAAGTTCTGGTCCTGGTCCTAGTCCTGGTTCTGGTCCTAGTTCTGGTTCTGATCCTAGTCCTGGTCCTAGTCCTGGTTCTGGTCCTGGTTCTGATCCTGGTCCTAGTTCTGGTCCTAGTCCTAGTTCTGATCCCAGTCCTAGTTCTGTTCCTGGTTCTAGTCCTAGTCCTTGTCCTAGTTCTGATCCTAGTCCTGGTTCTGGTCCTAGTTCTGATCCTGGTCCTAGTTCTGGTCCTAGTCCTAGTTCTGGTCCTAGTTCTTGTCCTAGTTCTGATCCTGTTCCTAGTCCTGGTTCTCATCCAAGTTCTGGTCCTGGTCCTAGTCCTGGTTCTGGTCCTAGTTCTGGTTCTGGTCCTAGTTCTGATCCTGGTCCTAGTTCTGGTCCTTGTCCTAGTTCTGATCCTGGTCCTAGTCCTGGTTCTGGTCCTAGTTCTGGTCCTGGTTCTAGTCCTAGTCCTTGTCCTGGTCCTAGTTCTGGTTCTTGACCTAGCTCTGGTCCTAGTTCTGATCCTAATCCTAGTTCTGGTCCTGGTCCTAGTACTGGTCCTAGTATTGATCCTGTTCCTAGTCCTGGTTCTTGTACTAGTCCTAGTTCTGGTCCTAGTCCTGGTCCTAGTTCTGATCCTGGTCCTAGTCTTGGTTCTTGTCCTGGTCCTAGTTCTGGTCCTAGTCCTGGTTCTTGTCCTGGTCCTAGTTCTGGTTCTAGTCCTTGTTCTTGTCCTAGTCCTAGTTCTTGTCCTAGTTCTGATCCTGGTCCTAGTCCTGGTTTTACTTTGGGTCCAGCTTTGGTCCTAGTCCTGGTCCTAGTTCTTTTCCTAGTTCTGATCCTGGTCCTAGTCCTGGTTTTACTTTGGGTCCAGCTCTGGTCCTAGTCCTGGTCCTAGTTCTGATCTTGGTCCTGGTCCTAGTTCTGGTCCTAGTTCTGATCCTGGTCCTAGTTCTGGTTCTAGTTCTGATCCTGGTCCTAGTTCTGGTCCTTGTCCTAGTTCTGATCCTGGTCCTAGTTCTGGTCCTGGTTCTAGTCTTAGTCCTTGTCCTGGTCCTAGTCCTGGTTCTTGACCTAGCTCTGGTCCTAGTTCTGATCCTAGTCCTATTTCTGGTCCTGGTCCTAGTTCTGATCCTGGTCCTAGTCCTGGTTCTGGTCCTAGTTCTGATCCTGGTCCTAGTCCTGGTTTTACTTTGGGTCCAGCTCTGGTCCTAGTTCTGATCCTGGTCCTAGTCCTGGTTCTAGTTCTTGTCCTGGTTCTGATCCTTGTCCAAGTCCTAGTTCTGGTTCTACTCCTGGTCCTAGTTTTGATCCTGGTCCTAGTCCTGGTTCTTGTACTAGTCCTAGTTCTGATCCTAGTCCTAGTTCTGATCCTGGTCCTAGTCCTGGTTTTACTTTGGGTCCAGCTCTGGTCCTAGTTCTGATCCTGGTCCTAGTCCTGGTTCTAGTTCTTGTCCTGGTTCTGATCCTTGTCCAAGTCCTAGTTCTGGTTCTACTCCTGGTCCTAGTTTTGATCCTGGTCCTAGTCCTGGTTCTTGTACTAGTCCTAGTTCTGATCCTAGTCCTAGTTCTGATCCTGGTCCTAGTCCTGGTTTTACTTTGGGTCCAGCTCTGGTCCTAGTTCTGATCCTGGTCCTAGTCCTGGTTCTAGTTCTTGTCCTGGTTCTGATCCTTGTCCAAGTCCTAGTTCTGGTTCTACTCCTGGTCCTAGTTTTGATCCTGGTCCTAGTCCTGGTTCTTGTACTAGTCCTAGTTCTGATCCTAGTCCTAGTTCTCATCCTGGTCCTAGTCCTAGTTCTGGTCCTAGTTCTGATCCTGGTCCTAATCCTGGTTTTACTTTGGGTCCAGTTCTGGTCCTAGTCCTGGTCTTAGTTCTGGTCCTAGTTCTGATCCTGGTCCTAGTCCTGGTTCTGGTCCTAGTTCTGGTTCTTGTTCTGGTCCTTGTCCTAGTTCTGATCCTGGTCCTAGCCCTTGTACTGGTCGTAGTTCTGGTTCTTGACCTAGCTCTGGTCCTAGTTCGGATCCTAGACCTGGTTCTAGTCCTGGTTCTAGTTTTTGTCCTAGTTCTGATCCTGGTCCTAGTCCTGGTTCTGGTCCTAATCCTAGCCCTAGTTCTGGTCCTAGTTCTTGTCCTTGTTCTGATCCTGGTCCTAGTTCTTGTACTAGTCCTAGTTCTGGTTCTAGTCCTGGTCCTAGTTCTGATCCTGGTGCTAGTCCTGGTTCTTGTCCT
The DNA here is from genome assembly GCA_006937965.1 of Callopanchax toddi. Lineage (NCBI taxonomy): Eukaryota > Metazoa > Chordata > Actinopteri > Cyprinodontiformes > Nothobranchiidae > Callopanchax > Callopanchax toddi. The sequence goes on from SSNR01000545.1 coordinate 22,368, forward strand.
AGTCCTAGTTCTGGTCCTAGTTCTGATCCTGGTCCTAGTTCTGGTTTTACTTTGGGTCCAGCTCTGATCCTAGTCCTGGTCCTAGTTCTTGTCCTAGTTCTGATCCTGGTCCTAGTTCTGGTTCTTGTCCTAGTTCTGATCCTGGTCCTAGTTCTGGTCCTAGTCCTAGTTCTGATCCTTGTCCTAGTCCTGGTTCTGGTCCTGGTACTAGTCCTAGTCCTGGTCCTTTTTCTGGTTCTTGACCTAGCTCTTGTCCTAGTTCTGATCCTGGTCCTAGTTCTGGTCCTAGTCCTAGTTCTGATCCTGGTCCTACTCCTGGTTCTGGTCCTAGCCCTAGTTCTGGTCCTGGTCCTAGGCCTAGTTCTTGTACTAGTCCTAGTTTTGGTCCTAGTTCTGATCCTGGTCCTAGTCCTGGTTCTTTTCCTTGTCCTAGTTCTGGTTCTTGTCCTAGTTATACTTTGGGTCCAGTACTAGTTCTTGTCCTAGTTCTGGTTCTTGTCCTAGTTCTGGTCCTTGTCCTGGTTCTAGTTATACTTTGGGTCCAGTCCTAGTTCTTGTCCTAGTTCTGATCCTGGTCCTAGTCGTGGTTTTACTTTGGGTCCAGCTCTGGTCCTAGTCCTGGTTTTTGTCCTAGTCCTAGTTCTTGTCCTAGTTCTGATCCTGGTCCTAGTCCTGTTTCTAATTATTGTCCTAGTTCTGATCCTGGTCCTAGTCCTGGTTCTTGTCCTAGTTCTGATCCTGGTCCTAGTTCTGGTTCTTGTCCTAGTTCTGATCCTGGTCCTACTCCTGGTTCTAGTTCTGGTCCTTGTTCTAGTTCTGATCCTGGTCCTAGTCCTAGTTCTGGTTCTTGACCTAGCTCTGGTCCTAGTTCGGATCCTAGTCCTGGTTCTAGTTCTTGTCCTAGTTCTTATCCTGGTCCTAGTCCTGGTCCTAGTTCTGGTCCTAGTTCTTGTCCTAGTTCTGATCCTGGTCCTAGTTCTGGTCCTAGTCCTGGTCCTAGTTCTGATCCTGGTGCTAGTCCTGGTTCTTGTCCTAGTCCTAGTTCTGGTCCTAGTTCTGATCCTGGTCCTAGTCCTAGTCCTAGTTCTGGTTCTAGTTCTTGTCCTAGTTCTGATCCTGGTCCTAGTTCTTGTACTAGTCCTAGTTCTGATCCTGGTCCTAGTCCTAGTTCTGGTCCTAGTCCTGGTTTTACTTTGGGTCCAGCTCTGATCCTAGTCCTGGTCCTAGTTCTTGTCCTAGTTCTGGTTCTTGTCCTAGTTCTGGTCCTAGTCCTGGTTCTAGTTATACTTTGGGTCCAGTCCTACTTCTTGTCCTAGTTCTGGTTCTTGTCCTAGTTCTGGTCCTAGTCCTGGTTCTAGTTATACTTTGGGTCCAGTACTACTTCTTGTCCTAGTTCTGGTTCTTGTCCTAGTCTTGGGTCTAGTTATACTTTGGGTCCAGTCCTACTTCTTGTCCTAGTTCTGGTTCTTGTCCTAGTTCTGGTCCTAGTCCTGGTTCTAGTTATACTTTGGGTCCAGTCCTACTTCTTGTCCTAGTTCTGGTCCTAGTCCTGGTTCTAGTTATACTTTGGGTCCAGTCCTACTTCTTGTCCTAGTTCTGGTTCTTGTCCTAGTTCTGGTCCTAGTCCTGGTTCTAGTTATACTTTGGGTCCAGTCCTACTTCTGGTCCTAGTTATAGCGTTTTATAAACTCTATTTTTATGGTTTATAATTGTCACACACTTCTGTGAGATTATTAAGTGAGTTTTTGTCGGTTTTACACTGACCTGGTGTGGCTCAGACACCTTGACTAAAATAATGGTTTCACAGGAACTCTAGGTTCATTCTGATGTCACGGGGAGTAGATTATGCATTTAATATTGACGGATAGAAGTTTGAGTCGGAATTAGACTTTACAGGTTTTATTATGAAAAGAGAGACGAACAGTACAACAGATAAGCAGATAGCATGAGGTAGCAGGTTGAAGCTTTTGGGTCAACACGGTGTTATTGTATTCTAACTTTAATCTATAAAACAAAGTTGTAACGATCTGAGTCTGTGATATTATAGACTAGGGAGTTTAACTTAACTTAGTTTAGTTAGAATGGAGGAGGAGTTGAAGGATAAGTTACGTGGAGTGTAGAGCTGATCAACAGAGGCCTTCATTTACCAGATTATGGTTCTCACCCGTACCAGCGATGGTCTCGATGGATCCGACCGATGTGAACTCTTCTCGTCGAGGTGGGGCACCCAGCCAAGGAGAGACGTCCGCTCGGGGAGGTGGTGCGCCAGCAGGACAAACCGGGCGGTCCGAGAGTACCAGCGGTAGTGAGTTTCAGTCCATAATCCATGGTGGCAAGAATGTGAGGCTCACGTTGGATTAGGAGAGGAAACGGCGTGTTTCCTTCCCTTGAGCCAGATGTGAGATCGGCCGTGAGGGTCTGGTCCCCCACGAGACAAGGCCGTCTCCTGGGAGCTCAGCTGTTGTAGCAGGTTGGAACAGCGAGCGTCTGGTCTCTTCAAGGAATGATAGAGAACTCCTTGTCTCCGGAAGTGGAGAGGTTAAGATGGAACTGAGTGTGAGGTGGACCTATCAGGGAGGTTCTATCAAAGTCACGTGACTCAGATCTTTAAACCATATTTCCTGAATAAGTAAATATGGAATAATATAGATTTTTAACCTTAGCAAGGTAGAAATGTAGAAAACCAGATGATTTAAGATTTATATAAAATAATCCTGAAACAGGAGGAACACATTAGAATCTGGAATTATTATTATTAGAGTTTTAGGTTCACTATAACTTAGAGAGTCCAGTTGAGGTCATCTGGGAAGTGGACACCTGAAAGTGGACAGTTGGACACCTGTAGGAATCTTGATTCAGGTTAAAACATAATAAAAGAGTCATTTTATTCCAAGTTATTGGGAAAAAGATGGTTATTATTTGTGATGGTCAACCGGGTTAAAGGCCAGAGGTTATAGCGTATTTAGTAACGCTACATAGTCCTAGTTCTGATCCTGGTTCTAGTTTTACTTTGGGTCCAGTTCTGGTGAGACCCGGTACAGACCGAGCTCAGCTCCTCCTCAGAGTTGTCGTCATGGAGACAGCCTGTGATCAGAGCAGGAAGTTCTCCTCCTCAAAGCTAGAACTGAGTCTCTTAGAGAACTAGAACCTCCCAGGTTTCTGTTCAGAACTGGAGTCTGACTGATGGAGAGTAGAACACCTGCTGAGACACTAGACCACTAGAGACGAGCCTCCCTCCACCGTCGGAGCATCAGGACAGGTTTAGTCGCCCCAGTAGACCTGATGAGTCGATCAGAAGTAACAACCTGATCTAGACCATCAACATGTCTGTCAGATCCCAGTAAAGGAGTCATTTCCTTCCATCATAGATCTGACCTGTCTTCAGTCAGTGGGGACGCACCAGAGGCTGAAGGTGAATAAAGCCGTCCTCTGAGTCGTCCTCTCATCATGGGGGACAGGTGTCCTTATGATTCTAGGGTCTGTGTTTTTGGGTTAGGGTGTCCTCCTCAGGTGAGGGGTCGGACTAAGGACTGTTCAAAGAACTGGTTTTAGGATCCAGTTGTTTTTCTGGGGGACGACAACGTCCATGTCCAACGTCAGGGCGGCGTTTAGGTCAGTTGGTAGAGTGGCCGGTCTGGTAACCAGAGGGTCACCGGTTCGATCCCCAGCTCCGTCTGGGTTAGATTGTCATTGTGTCCTTGGAGACACTTCACCACCTGACTGTGTGACTGTGTGTGAATGTTGGTGGTGGTCAGAATGGCAGCCTCTCTTCTGTCAGACTGACCCAGGTCAGCTGGGACTACAGACGTCTGTCGTAGTTTAACCTCCACCAGAGAGTGGATGAATAATGGAGCTTCTGTGAAAAAGCTTTGGGTGTCTAGAAAGGCGTTCTATAAATCCAATCCATTATTATTATTATTATGTGGGCAATGAGTTACCTGAAGAGGTGTGACTGGGAGGAATGTCCTCCATGATCTGAACCTGAGTGATGTTTTGTTTTTAAACTTCTGTGCTGGACACGGCTTGTCCCCAGGGTCAGGACCTGGACTCAGGACCCTCTGGGCTGAAGGACGATGTTGTAATGATATCTGTGTGTTGACACTTGGGTGGAGAGAGGGCAGAGCTGGCTACTGATCACTACTTGGTGGTGAGTTGGATCTGATGGCCTGGTGAACCCAAACCAGTGGTGAGGATGAACTGGGACAGTTTGTCAAAACCCTCTGTGGGATCTTCTTACACCTCCAGGAGTTTTCACATGTCCTATGGGAGGTTGGGGACATGGACTCTGAATGGGCAGGTCATTCTGAACTGCAGCTTCAGTGGTTGAAGAAGGAACATGAGGAGCTCCGTCATTCGGGGGAGCTTGGAGTAGATCTGCTGCTCCTTCACATTCAAAGGAGTCAGCTGAGGTTCCAGCCTCCTGGTCACCTCCATCAGGAGGTTTTCCAAGCATGTGGAGGGATGATGGATCCTCTCTGGCCTGGAGGAAGTGTCACTAAGGAGAGAGATGTCCGAGTTCCTCACCTGAACCTGACACCTCCACGACGTGCAGAAGAATGATGGATGTAATGAAACCTTTACTGTAGAAACCTGATCTTGATCCAGGAGCTCTAGCTACAGACTGAACGTAGTCGTGTGAGTACTGACACTCATCGTATCCTCAGACTGGAGTGTGACATTTTAAAGGAAACCTTCAGATTTTCTTCTTTGATGAGTAAACAGTTAGCTTCCCTTTAGTCCTGGTAGGCTTGGGTTATCCTATCAGTTAGTTCTGGTCCTGTAGAATCCCAGTTAACCCTCCTCCCCCATCTCCCCCCTCCAGGGAGGTCTGTAAGGAGTTCCTGGAGCTGCTGACCCAGGACCGGTCCCCTCTGGGGGGTAGCAGCCGGCCCTCCCCATGCCTGGAGGCGGGGATCCAGGCTAGCCTGACCCACTTCAGCCTGCTGACCCACGGCTTCGGCACCGCCGCCATCTGCGCTGCCCTCTCCGCCTTCCAGAGCTACCTGGTGGAGGCCATCAAGCTGCTGGACAGGAAGGGCCTCCAGGACAAGGACCTGAAGACCCGGAAGTAGAACTAGCACAAGCCCCGCCTCCTCCTGGACAGGGGCGGGGCTTGTGATGAGGTCTGGACTGTAGGAATGCCTCCGTGTCTCTGCCGCCTCAGGACGAGGCTTCTGTTTACTTCCTGTTGTTTACACACACACACACACCTGCTCTGCTGGAACTCGAGGACACGTGACTGTGGGAGACCCCGCCTCCATTTGTAGTTCTCTGCAGCAGGTGCTCAAGGGAAATGGAGTTCTCAGACTGAGGAGCTGAGTGGCAGCTACTGATTTATTTTATTTATTGAAGTGTTGGTAACTTAAGATGAGAAAACCATTTTGTACTTTGTGTTTGTTTATTATTCTATTACAACATAAATGTAATATATTATTAAAGAATTCACAGCTGATTTCTTCACAAGTGTTTTTATTAAAAACTGTTACTGAAGATTGTTTGGATGTTTAATTCTGATCTGGTCCGGGACCTCGGATCTGGTCTTGTTAAGATGGTTTCATTTGGACGGACCCAGTATCAGTTCTGGTACCAGAACATTTCCATTTTCTATTTGAGTCTATTTAATTAGCTGTTAGCATCGCTCAGGTCCAGGTCCAGGTTTTCTCCTCCTGGACCTCATAAGGATTTTAGAAAATTACCCCAAAATGTTGCTATTTTACTAAAGAATCCCTTGACAAAGTCTTTTGTGTAGTTTTGTTTTACTTTGTTTAATCACGACTTGACACACTCACTGCCCCAACACACACACACACTCAGCCCCCTCCCCGCCTGCAGGCAAACATATGTTGCTCTTCCCGTCAGATTCCGGTGTGTTTCATGTTTATTAATCAGCCGTCTGAGACGAGGCGATACACATCTGAAACACACACACACACCAACACAAACTCTGAACCCCTCCTCCCGGACCAGAGGATCTGACGAGTCGACCACAGCAGCAGGAAACACACTGAGGACGAGTTGAACTGGTTGTGATATTTTATTGGAACAGAAACAGGTAGAAAACAGCAGGCTGGAGGTCAGGTGGAGGGGTAGAAGGTGGCTTTCATTGGTTTGGCCATCTCACCGCTCAGAGTCAGCTTCTCCATGTCATGGATTCCATCCTTATCGATCAGACGCACCGTAAACGAAGGCAGGTTCAGGATGAAGCGTTTGCTCAGCTGGAGGAAGACGAGATAAAAGTGAAGTTCACAAACACAAAAACCAGTCCACATCCAGCTGGTTCCTACAGGAACCACAAGAACCAGGAGGTTTAAACCAGGTGACTTCACTAGACCAGCTGGTTTAAACCAGGTGACTTCATTAGAACAGCTGGTTTAAACCAGGTGACTTCACTAGAACAGCTGGTTTAAACCAGGTGACTTCACTAGAACAGCTGGTTTAAACAGGTGACTTCATTAGAACAGCTGGTTTAAACCAGGTGACTTCACTAGAACAGCTGGTTTAAACCAGGTGACTTCACTAGAACAGCTGGTTTAAACCAGGTGACTTCATTAGAACAGCTGGTTTAAACCAGGTGACTTCATTAGAACAGCTGGTTTAAACCAGGTGACTTCATTAGAACAGCTGGTTTAAACCAGGTGACTTCATTAGAACAGCTGGTTTAAACCAGGTGACTTCATTAGAACAGCTGGTTTAAACCAGGTGACTTCA
>SSNR01000545.1:31738-42045 GCA_006937965.1 Callopanchax toddi
TAGAACAGCTGGTTTAAACCAGGTGACTTCATTAGAACAGCTGGTTTAAACCAGGTGACTTCATTAGAACAGCTGGTTTAAACCAGGTGACTTCATTAGAACAGCTGGTTTAAACCAGGTGACTTCATTAGAACAGCTGGTTTAAACCAGGTGACTTCACTAGAACAGCTGGTTTAAACCAGGTGACTTCACTAGAACAGCTGGTTTAAACCAGGTGACTTCACTAGAACAGCTGGTTTAAACCAGGTGACTTCATTAGAACAGCTGGTTTAAACCAGGTGACTTCATCAGAACAGCTGGTTTAAACCAGGTGACTTCACTAGAACAGCTGGTTTAAACCAGGTGACTTCATTAGAACAGCTGGTTTAAACCAGGTGACTTCACTAGAACAGCTGGTTTAAACCAGGTGACTTCATTAGAACAGCTGGTTTAAACCAGGTGACTTCACTAGAACAGCTGGTTTAAACCAGGTGACTTCACTAGAACAGCTGGTTTAAACCAGGTGACTTCACTAGAACAGCTGGTTTAAACCAGGTGACTTCACTAGAACAGCTGGTTTAAACCAGGTGACTTCACTAGAACAGCTGGTTTAAACCAGGTGACTTCACTAGAACAGCTGGTTTAAACCAGGTGACTTCACTAGAGCAGCTGATTTAAACCAGGTGACTTCACTAGAACATCTGGTTTAAACCAGGTGACTTCATTAGAACAGCTGGTTTAAACCAGGTGACTTCACTAGAACAGCTGGTTTAAACCAGGTGACTTCATTAGAACATCTGGTTTAAACCAGGTGACTTCATTAGACCAGCTGGTTTAAACCAGGTGACGTCACTAGACCAGCTGGTTTAAACCAGGTGACTTCACTAGAACAGCTGGTTTAAACCAGGTGACTTCACTAGACCAGCTGGTTTAAACCAGGTGACTTCACTAGAACAGCTGGTTTAAACCAGTTTTAAAAGGAACAGGTTCTGCTTGAGATGAAGTCCGTTTTACCAACGTTTAGACTAGCGCTGAAGCGACTGGTTAATTCAGTCGCCTCGTTTTCGGGATGAAGCTTGCTGAGGACACTGGTTGTTTACCTCTTCGATGCACTTCTTCAGCAGGTCCACGGCTTCATCTCGACTAAGATCTACAACAGAGAAACGTTGGTCAGAGCTCTGATGTCTTCATCATAGATAACCTAACAGTCTACTGATGACCCACCTGGTCTGTAGTAGCGGTCCAGGATGGACAGGGTGAGGAAGGCTCCGTATCCATGAGCAGCAAACGGGGCCTTAGCCAGAGACGACAGATAGTCCATGTAGAAGAGACCGGGACCGTCAGCGTCATCGTAGCCTGCCAGTAGCAGGTTCACATGGTACGGAGTCTAAAAACAGACCAACAGGACAGTTAATAGATCAGAATTAGATTTGGGTTGGGAAACCAGAACCAAACCTTCAGAGCAGATGGCTCTGGAACAGGACTCTGGTTTGGGGGTTTGACCTCTAGGAGATGATCAGTGTTCCAGATGGAGAGACTATGGTCTAGAACAGGGGTAGTCAATAGGGGTGTAAGAAAATATTGATACTGCAATATTTTCTGTCACAATACTATTATATCGACATCGTGCTATCGCGATATTTTGCTGTATCAAAATTTAAAGCAAATTATCCATTTTTACTTGATTTAAAAAATGTAATGGAACCATTAATGATGACAGTAATTTTTGTAGTAAAATTAAAAGTATGGCCGCTAGTTGGTGGCTGTTTTCACCTTCTTCAGTCCAGTGGATCAACTAGATCTAGTAATAAAACGGGATGGTTGAAGATGCTGTGACGGCTTTTCTACTCTTAAATTATCTTTTAAAGTGATAATATGCAGTTTTGCTTGTTTTGGGCGCCCTCTGGTGTCCGTTTTAAATCACTGCATTACACAAGTTAGCACATTGTTTCTTCTTCTAAACGCCTAAATCTACCTGTTGAAATGTCTCCTCAGCCTTCATAGCTTTCTACAGGAGCGGTTATTTACTCCTTCAAAGAAATCAGCTGTGTTCAAGCAGGGAGAGATGGGAAAATCAGGAATCATGAGCTAAAAACACTCCAGAGCTAGCATAACAGCTAGCCACATTGGGTTAGCCTAACCCTCTGAGACACGTGACTTCCTGGGTACCGTGACGGAGACGGAGATCTTTCAATCGTGGTATTCTGGATCTAACCACCAGATGGGGCTAAGTGACTTTTCATTAACTCTGTAAAGAGTCAGATTAGCACAGACTGGCTCAAGGAGAAGATTTAAAAATATGAAAAAGTAGCATATTATCACTTTAAAAATCATAATGGTCTTACTCATAGTATCGCAATATATCGTATCGTCTGTCCTGTATTGTGATACATGTCGTATGGCCAGATTCTTGCCAATACACACCCCTAGTAGTCAAGTAAAATGTTAAAGTTCCCCGTCAACATCCAGGACCTAGTCCGCGGTGATGGCGGTGGGGTTGTGTGCATGATTCTACAGGGGCTTTTAGGGTGTGGTGGGGGTGCTGAAAGAGCAGCTGATGGTTGATGAGGACAATGTGGATTTAGTGGAAGAACCTGCAGCCCTGGATTTACTGTGAGGTCTCGGACAGAACCAGTACTTGGTCCGCCATTTGTTGAAATATGGTCTAGACTGGATCAATACACATCAGCCAATCAGACACTAGCAGCAATGTGATGTCACAGCTCTGACATGCTTTGTAGTGTTTTACACTAAATACTGTAACTTCTTTCCAGTTAAGAGGATCTTACATTCATCAGAATGTCCAGCAGACCTCCAACAGCTACACCACGACTGCTCAACACGCTCCTCTGATTCAACTACCACTGACAGTCTCATCCCGACTCCCTCTGATCCTTTGGACTCGACTCCCATGATCCGAATCACACATCCCGACTCCCTTGACCCCTTTGACAGGACTGTCCCGACCCCTTTGACAGGACTGTCCCGACCCCTTTGACAGGACTGTTCTGATCCCTTTGACAGGACTGTCCTGACCCCTTTGACAGGACTGTCCCGACCCCTTTGACAGGACTGTCCCGACCCCTTTGACAGGACTGTCCTGATCCCTTTGACAGGACTGTCCCGACCCCTTTGACAGGACTGTCCCGACCCCTTTGACAGGACTGTCCTGATCCCTTTGACAGGACTGTCCCGACCCCTTTGACAGGACTGTCCCGACCCCTTTGACAGGACTGTCCCGACCCCTTTGACAGGACTGTCCCGACCCCTTTGACAGGACTGTCCCGACCCCTTTGACTAAACTCCCTCAATGCTTCTGACTGGACTCCCTCGACCCCTCAATTCAACGACCACATCCCGACTTCCTTGACCCTTTGACTCAACTCCCTAGTCACATCTCCCTCGAGTCAACAACCATGTTCCGACTACCTTCAATCAACTCTCTTGACTTGAGGACTTCCACATCTCTATTTTTGTGACTCGTTCGTTCTTGACTCTGATTTGTGAACTTTGGGATGCAGAGAGACGCTCACAGGAGGCAGAGGCGGGCTGGGGGTGAAGGTGAGGAGAGGTGAGGAGGGGTGACACACCATCACAGGACAGATAAGTGTGTTTTATACTGGGGGGTGGGGTGGGGGGGGTCAGGGTGTCTCTGGCAGTGTGACATCTGCTGGGAGTCAGCCTTCCCTCTCTCCCTCCATCACCTCCCCCTCCTGCCGTCACCCTGAGCCCTGGAGAAACGCCAACGCTCATTAAAACTTCTAAAGTCGTTTCTGTTACCTCCCCTCCCCCTCTCCAACTTTCTCCTGTCGCCGTAGCGACTGCTCTTTTAAAAACTCTCTTCTTCTGAAGAATGAAGGGTTCTGTCTCTAAACAACTCGTGGCCTAAATTCTGGAGTGATTAAAATGCAACAAGAGAAGAAGAATATGGCGTCTCTGGCGCCTGGTGGGGACATGGATCAGATCCAGGTAGCAGCAGGTGAGACACACCTGTCCTCTCATCTCTCAGCCGACCTGCTCGTGTCACAGACGTGTGTTACTTTGCCATGAGGGCGACGCCGAGCTCAGCGCTCCCTGTGGAGCGCGCTCAAAGTGTGTGTTACTTTATAACACACACACACTGAACACTGTGTGTGTGTTACTTTATAACACACATACACTGAACACTGTGTGTGTGTGAGCACAATGGGTGTGAAACGAGGATGAATATCTTAATGTGTGTGTTGTAACTCCTCTGAGTGTGTGAACGCCCCGGTGGCATCCCCCCCCTCACCCACCCCCCGACAGCTGTCTCACTGGTTACACTGACAATAAAACGAACACAACCACACACCAACAACAACACAACAGTAACACACACTGACAATAAAACGAACACAACCACACACCAACAACAACACAACAGTAACACACACTGACAATAAAACGAACACAACCACACACCAACAACAACACAACAGTAACACACACTAATAATAAAACGAACACAACCACACACCAACAACAACACAACAATAACACACACTGACAATAAAACGAACACAACCACACACCAACAACAACACAACAGTAACACACACTGACAATAAAACGAACACAACCACACACCAACAATAACACACACTAATAATAAAACTAACACAACCACACACCAACAACAACACAACAGTAACACACACTGACAATAAAACGAACACAACCACACACCAACAACAACACAACAGTAACACACACTGACAATAAAACGAACACAACCACACACCAAGAATAACACACACTGACAATAAAACTAACACAACCACACACCAACAACAACACAACAGTAACACACACTGACAATAAAACGAACACAACCACACACCAACAACAACACAACAGTAACACACACTGACAATAAAACGAACACAACCACACACCAACAACAACACAACAGTAACACACACTGACAATAAAACGAACACAACCACACACCAACAATAACACACACTAATAATAAAACTAACACAACCACACACCAACAATAACACACACTAATAATAAAACTAACACAACCACACACCAACAATAGCACACTAACAGTAACACACACTTGGCATCTAAATAACCTGCTGCACCCGAGTCACCTCAGAGGGAAACAGCACCTCGTTACCCTGCCACCTCCACCCCCCACGCACCTCGACACGAATAAACAACCCCACCACAACACAACACACACTAGCTCACCTCACCGCCAAACAAAAGCCCCACCTGAACTTAGAGACCAAAATACAGAATCACAGACCTGCTGAGTCTGAAGGACTCCGAGTCTGTTGAGAAGGACTAGAGTCAGACGAGTGGAGATTAACTAGAATTGTATGAGTCAAGAAGTAAGACAAGTCCAGAAGGACTAGAATTGGATGAGTGGAGAAGGACTAGAGGCAGATGAATGGAGAAGGCCTAGAATTGGACAAGTCCATAAGTAAGACAAGTCCAGGTGGACTAGAATTGGATGAGTGGAGAAGGACTAGAGGCAGACAAGTGAAGGAGGACTGTAATCAGATGAGTTGAGAATAACTATAATTGGACAAGTCAAGCAGGACTCGAGTCAGATGAATCGAGCGGGACTAGAGTGGGCTGCAACCCAAATGAAGGTCAGGCTGCTACAGAATCTTTCCATGTCCTCCTCCACCTCCTTCTCTGGTCCCTTCCCCCTCCTCCCCCTGATTCAGCACCCCCCCAGGCCACGTTCTCTTTATTGGCATTTTTCCTCAATCTGCTGAATTAATTGTTCATCTGTGCAGGAGCAGGGAGCCACATGCAATATGGTGCCACTAATTATTAGTTTTAAACCCGTACGGGCCAGAGCATGATCTGCAAAACCAGGAGGAACTGTTGCAGCAGCAACATAGAACTCTCAGAGTTCTAGCTCAGGTTTTAAGCCGTCTAATCTCTAAGTGTTGTTTTGATGTAGAGAGCTTCACGAGGCCTCAGGTGAGTCCTGCTCGTCTCTGCAGCCTCTGCATGCGCCGTCCTCCAGAGGTTAGAGGACTTGTTTTTGTGGACGGCAGGTCGAGCGCTCCTCGCTCAGCGCTGACTTCAGATAACTGCTCCTCCCAGAGGAGGACACGACTCAGACTCAGCTGTGATTTATCCTGCAGTCACGACGAACCACTGGGGTTTAACACACAGCAGGGGGCGGGGCCAAGAAGAACACTTGAACCCACAGGAGTCACTCTGGACATTTTTGTCCATTTGGCTAAATGTTTCTTCTAAATATAACCATCATGCTGGTTGTTGGTGCAAATTTACTCTAAAAAAAACTAAATGAATTTTGACATTCAAGTTTTTGAAAAAACATTGAAAAAAAGGCAATCATCCCTGTCTTGAATCATCAAGCACTAAAATGTCCACTTCCCAAAAAACCTGCTGCAAATATAATTTAGGTTTCATTTCATTTTCACTTGTTTTATATTTGTTATATTTTTCACTATCAGATGCTTTTATACAAAGCGACTTACAAACACCTATCAGGCATGTTGTGATCTGTGGGAGGAAACCGGAGCACCCAGAGGAAACCTACGCACGCATGGAGAGAACATGCAGAAAGGCTGCAGCCGGGATTTGAACCTGTGACCTTCTTGCTGCGAGGCAGCGGTGCTACCAACTGTACCACCATGCAGGATTAAATCCCTCAGGTGCCAGCTTGATTAAACGATGCTAACACTTGTTTATCTTTTACATATAGATAGATACAGATATACACTACTCAGGAAAAGTTATTCATCGTCTTTATTGGGGAGGTTTTGCGGTTCAGACGTGACCTCTTGAAGGACTATTTAGGTAACTGATTTAATCTTCAATCTCCTCAGGTTGTCCGGCCAGAACAACCTGAGGAAATTGAAGATTAAATCAGTTACCTAAATAGTCCTTCAAGAGGTCACGTCTGAACCGCAAAACCTCCCCAATATATGGTCCTTCGAGCCGGATTGTAAGACGATGGTTAATTGGCTGAGTAGAACGCCTCACAGGACGGCTTGGTTATTATGGGATGCTGATGCGTTCAGGATCTCCAGGGAAAAGGCAAAACAAAAAAACCTTGTGAACAGTCTTGTTGGAGAAATCGATGGACGACATCAAGCCAACGATGCTACATTGATATTATATCATGACAGTAGGACATTTAAAGAGCATATTTTAAGTTAGACACTCCCTTAAACAAATGTTTAGAGAAATATAATAGAAACTTTTTCTGAATAAAAATTTACACAAATTCAGCTTATTTAGGCTCTTGGATTCGTTTTTGTGAGAATTGTCAATTTTTTCACCAAACCGGAAGTGACGACAGTTCAGGGAGACCGTTCGTTCTCTATATAGAAAACTGATCCACTTATCACTACTTGTGACGAGCAAAACAAACCCCCAGAGTGCCGTTATTTTATTACTTTATTACTATAGTGAGCAGTTATTAAGATTTAAAAAAAAAAAAAAAGATAAAAACAATCAGTCCTGTAAGGCTGTACCCTGTCGGTCCAGCTGTAGACCGTGACCCACCTCCTCACTCGGGTCTGGGTAAAATACCAGCGTTTAGCACCAGGTTTGATCATCAGAGCTCCAAACATTGAGCTGCGTTCAGGTGGATTGTTAAGAAATGAAAGAGTTTATAAAAAGTTTCACAGGATACAGCTAAACGGTTCGAGGCTGACCGAAACAGTGTCGGGTCAGGCTGGAAACCCCGCCGTGAAGACCCTCTTGGTAGCCCCGCTGGGAACGGGAATCCCCTCTTGGTAGCCCCGCTGGGAACGGGAATCCCCTCTTGGTAGCCCCGCTGGGAACGGGAAGCCCCTCTGGAGAGCATCACGGCATGGATTTACTGTACCCCGCCAGCCAGGTGAGGGTCAGACACCTGAAGGAAATGCTCTCATGAAATCGCGGACCGGTACCGGATTACGACCCACCACGAACCGTACCAAACCTGGCATGGAAACGAGACTCAAGTCTCCCCGTTAGCTCCTGTTAGCTGCTGTGTGCTAACAGCGGTTCCGGTGAATGGATCGAAGTAACGGCGCCTGTTTAGAGTCACACTGAATGTTTTTCGTCGGTATGTGGGACTCCATCACATCCAGTCCTGGACTAGACCAGGACCGCCGGAGTTTTTCGTCTCCAAACAGAAGTCACCGTACCGGTAAGGAAGCCGTCCCGTTGTTGACTCAGTGTCCTGACAGACTGGCGATTGGCATTCATAAACATAATAATTTAGCATTTTTTATTAAAATGAATACACACCGACTGGATTAAAGAGCGCTCTAACCTAAAACTAACAACTCATGGCCGACAGCGAGCAGGCAGCTGGCAGACTAGAGCGGTGCCAGTCTGAGATGTTAAAGTAGTTTAGCTTTAAAAAATCTACACAATGATTAAAACAAGCACCTGTTACACAAACTCCACACAACAAAGGGCTCAAATGATCATATTTATGGGATTATTGATCGTACAGAGTGTTAAATTATCCTACAAATACTTTATTTATCTACATCTGACAACACTGTAAGCAGCGCCACCTAGCTAGGAGCTCCCTTAGCTGACGTCACAGGTCCACATATGAAAAAAAAAAGCGTTTTTAGAAGCTTTGCAAAAAGGAGCACTTTGGACTAGAAAAATGGTTTAAAAAAATGTATTGTAAAACAAAATACCCTCAATAAACATTTCAGATAGTATTTTTGGACAGAGTTTTATCAGAATAATAATAAAAAAAGAACTTAATATATGCTCTTTAAGGAGAAACATGCAATGGAGACTTCTTCATCTACTAAACTAAAAGTCAACAACAGGATATCCCAACAAAACATGTCAGTGGCTCAATAACTGGTCATGTGACCTTGAATATCACTTCCAGCTGGACAACGACGTCTCATGTTGACTTATTGTCTGCAGAGTGATGACATCACTCTTCTTGGAGGGTGACCCTCAGATCAGTCAAGTTCTAGGGTTACCAGTCTCTACATGGTGACTTGTTAAATCACAGCTTAAGTGTTATGAACATTTCTAAAAAATACAAGTTTTTCCCTCCTGTAATGATGTCATCACTGATAAAGTAAAGCTTTGGTGCTCAGTTTCCTGTTCTTGTGTTTTTTGGGGGGGTTCTTTGTGAGGTCATATTAGGGACAGTCATCGTTAAGTGATTTTTTTTTCACTAATATTGACGGTTCAGCTTAGTTTCAGTTCAGCTTCAGCGATTTCATTCAAACAGCGTTTCTGCAGGAAATGCCACTTTTTTTAGTTTGTTCTACGTCCCAACACATTCTGAGAGAAAACGCCCTGAAAACCTGTTTCTCCGACATGATAATTAGCTGCCCGTGTCCTCTGGAGGTTGGCGGATGCGAGCGTAGCTGGAGGAAGGCGTAGGACGCTTCGGTTTTTGAGTACTCCGGAGAACGCTGCTCCGTGAAACCGGATTCATGGCTGAGAGGCACAGAAACATGAATATGAATGACATCCTGAACAACCTGGTCCTATAGATCTCTGTGTGGATGTTGACTCACACTTGGTGTGTCGGTGTGTGTGTGTTGTTGTTGTGTACTGGATTCCCCAGGGAGCCCCCCCCCATACGTCCCACATTCCCCCGTCTGCCACACTAATTGTTTTTTGTAATTATTTTCACTCTCTGCTGTTGTGACAGGCAGCGGCTGCACTACTCTTAACAAATTAATGTAACAGATTCAACTCGACTTCAACCAAACAACAAAAACTCAAAGTTACAGCGAAGTCAGGGAGCCTGCATCCAACAAAACCTCTCGAAACTTACCAATTCTCTAACCTGAAGTCATGTTTGAGAGCTGAGACTTTTCTACAGATTCATTTTACAGAAAAGTTGAGACTCGGTGTAAAAAGCAATCATTAGCAAATCATTTTCACCCCCTGTGCAGCTGAAAATAGTACGAAGACAACACGCCGTATCTGAGAAACTGTGGGTTTAAAAAAAGCTTTCAGCTCACTTGATTCCAGCGACACGTTTTATAAAGTTGTGAAGCGATCCCGTCTGTGTTCATCAGCTCTTATTTTAACACTTGACAGAACAGCTGCTGCAGGTTTCAGGACATAAAGCCAATCAGCTGCTGTCGGTTTCAAACAGAGGTGGGAGGCTTTTATTTCTCCAGAGCCAGATTTGTTTTCCTAGTTCTCTGAGGGCCACATTCAATGTGTAAATCGGTCTAATCTTTTCAAGATGCAGGCCAAAAACTCCAAGCATGAAGTCCTACGGGCTGCAAAAATGAGATATTATAGAAACTTAAACATGCAGAAATAATTTTAATGTAAAACAAAATATTAAAGATGCCAAAATAAAACTGGAA
>SSNR01000545.1:46651-60034 GCA_006937965.1 Callopanchax toddi
GGACGTGGGCCAGCCTCCCGTACGGGGACGTGGGCCAGCCTCCCGTACGGGGACGTGGGCCAGCCTCCCGTACGGGGACGTGGGCCAGCCTCCCGTACGGGGACGTGGGCCAGCCTCCCGTACGGGGACGTGGGCCAGCCTCCCGTACGGGGACGTGGGCCAGCCTCCCGTACGGGGACGTGGACCAGCCTCCCGTACGGGGACGTGGGCCAGCCTCCCGTACGGGGACGTGGGCCAGCCTCCCGTACGGGGACACTTCCGATCCATCGAGGTTTCAACACAGTTGATCAAACTTCCTCTACTCTGAGAGAAGCTGGTCTGTGAGGGTTAGGGTTTAGGGTTAGGTGTGAATGAAGTGATCCAGCGGACAGAACAGCAGAAGGGTTTTGTTCCCTCTTTAACTTGAACAGACTTGTTCTTAAATTGGACGAATAAATCTACACCAGATGGTTCAGCTAACTTTAATTTAATGGAATTAGTTGGTGATTTTATCATTCGTTCCCTGAAGCTAAACGAGATTGGAAGTTCTGGTGGACGGATGTAATTAATTCAGACATCAAATTTAAATATTTATAAGGATGTTCAGTCGTTTTAAGGGTGGCCACTGGTACTTGAGTTTAAAGGGATATTTAGGTCATTCTGAAGTGGTTTTCTACCAGTTATATTTCTACTTCACTGAGTGAGTGGTGGTCAAACCTAACAGATCACATGAAAGTAGAAAAAATAAATAAAACCAGTAAAACTATTTTTAAATTTAACAAACAAAATGAAAACATGCATATTTTAGTTAAAGAGTACAATACTTTAAAAAGTAAACCAAGTAATTAAATAAGACGATTGTTTCAAAAAAAATTTACTTTTAAAAACCCCCAATGTTTGAAACAATGAAGCATTTCAGTGAGTTCCCTTTAAAGGGGTTGAGATTCAGGTACTTGTACATATTTATACTATGCCTCTGACTGTGTGGTGGAAACTGACCCTGCTCCGTAGGTAGTCTGCGAGGTTTTTCCGTGTGAAATTTGCTGCTGCTGCCGGGCTGAGTTCATAACCTGAAAGCAGGAAACAAACATCAGCTGATGTCCATTTGCTCCATGACGATGGAGACCTGTGAAGCTCTGAGGACGAGCAGAGTCACAGCACCGTACCATTCCTCATCTTGTACAGCTGGACATTCTTCTGGATGTACTCTGCAAACTGCACTGTGTCTCCCGCCTCTCCGACACACAAAAGGAGGATCTTCTCGCTCAGCTTGAACATCTTGTCATAATCTGAAACTCAGAAAGCGCAAGTCATTAGAACCGAAGAATGAAAACAAAGCTATCCTGTTGTTTTTACAGGACAGACACTGCTGCATTAGTGACAAATTAGCAGACAATTCCTGGGGCCTTATTTATAAGCCGGTGTGAACATAACTGGTCCTCCAGTATGCCTGAGCACCCCAGATATCATGTGATCCCTCTGCCCAAATGCGCCTTTGTGGACCGGTGCTGTCATGAAAACAGTGTGTGCACCCCTGTTTATAAAGCTTGCTTCACAAAACAAAATCTGAAAGCTGCGCAAATTTCTTCCTATGCAAACGTTGTGATTTATGGGAACAAACGTGACAGAAAAATGTGCGTGACTTTAATAAAACTCTGACCCCGGTACATTTTGGAGACAGGAAGCCCAGCCGGTGAGATGGCAAGGTGATAAATTTAAGCCATATTCAGTAACGCACTAGGGGCGGGAGATAGACTCATTTCTCCGATGCATCAAGATGCAGACCTGAACGATTATTGATCGATTTAAAAACATTAAGATTCGATTCTATTATTATTTTTTGCAGCCTTGGAATTTCACCAATCACCGCAACTTTTCCGCAAATCTGACCAAACATCTTAGCGTTTGTCATGCGTCACCTTCTTCTTTGACCAACCACCGCCATTTGACAAAGTTCTGACCAATCGCGTTGCCTTGAGCTGTGTTTACTTCCAGTTTTAGCCGAGCCGCTGAGCGCCGGTCGGTTTCTATCAGATACGGCTATAAAGCAGTTATTACACAAGAGTGGTAGAAAGCTGTTCTGAATTAAACATAATGATGGATTATACACAAAAATCTTCGCTTGACAAGAACTTTTTGACTGTAAAACATGCGAGGAGTCTGAACAGAGACGGGCTGGGGGGTCCACGTCTGATGAGTCTTCAGTTTAAAGTCCGTATTTGGACAATGTGAGAAAGTCTATTTAAAAAGAACTGATCTGTGTCCTCAACTGTGCAGAGTATGCGGTTTAGCTATTACATGAGAAAATGAATATAAAAGGACCGTCGGGGGTCAGCGTGAACTAACGTGAAATCCTATGAACGTCGTTTTTTTAAACATGCGAACAACCAGGTGATGTTTGTGAACATGAGGAACCTCTTCTCTTTTCCAAACTCTTTCTGCTAAACCAGTGAACCTCCAGTAAAGTGAGTCACTGACGCTGTGACCTCTGAGCGACGCCGAGACAGGCCGTCAGCTCTGTTGTCATGGAGATTACAGCATTATGATGAAACAGCGCATACCGTGTGTAAAGAGGTCAACAGTGTGTGCATATAAACAAAACCTTAAGCAAAAAATGCTTGAAAAAAAACTTGCAACTTTACGCAACTTTTTAAAAATGTGTCATTTTAGGATGAAACAATAAAAAAACCCCACAACTTCCTGGAGGGGCTGTATTTAAACGTTTTATGTTTTAATAATTAAATTATTATTAAATAATTAAAGATTATAATAGAGAAGTAAAATCATGTTGGGTTATTTCAAATGCTTTAATAGCACCACATAGTCACATGGCAGGAAAGAAGGGGGAAGAACAATGTATCGTACATCAATAATCGTTTTATAATCACATCACAGCTCTCTGAATCGTAACCGAATCGTGAGGACCCTGAAGCTCAGGGTTCCCCCAGCGCTTTAGAAGCCTGGCGGCCCACCAGACTTTCATTTAGGGCTGCAACAAACAATTATTTTGATAATCGATTAATCGGATGGAGTTTCGACACGATTAATCGACTCATCAGATAAATCTGGTAAAACTTTTATAAGTCCTAGGGAAATGCTGATTAGGGGTGCAACGGATCAGAAAACTCACGGATCGGATCGGTTCACGGTTTTGAGTCACGGTTCGGATCAATTTTCGGATCAGCAAAATGAAAAAGAAAAGACAAAAAACTTTGCTCTCTCATTATTTTCTAAAACACTGAGCAACTTTTTTATGCTCAATCCTCATAAATACAAACTGCATTTAACTCAAGACGTCAATCTGATGCTTCAATGAAGTTTTGAATCATATTAAAACAAATTAATGGGGGAGATAGACTCATATGCCACCTCAGGGTCACAGACCTGCTTCTGTCAGACTAGCGGTCACAGCTGGGGGGGGGTGCGGAGGGGCGTGACGCACGAGGCGCTGCTGACTGAACTCTGGTTATATTAACGTTTATTAGCTCATATAAAAGCCCAACATAACGTTATCTTAGACAGAAATAGGTGAATCTAGTTTGTCTATCAGAAAGATTCCAGCTGACGGAGAGAGAGACGGAGGAATCAGAAGCAGCGTGCGCGCACGTGCGCAGCAGAGACTGGATATTGATCAGCGATCCTTCGTTCTGGTGTACTAAAACGGCTGAAGCCAACAGAGTTAACCTCTATACGTGATGCAAAACGAACACCTTTCTAAGAGGGGAATTATCTGCAGATTCAGAGCGCGTGAGAACAGAACGTCGGGACTTATATAGCAACGCACGCGCTCTACATGAACCGCGAACCACGTGCGTTCCGAACCGTAGAGGGTGATCCGTACGAACCACGGATCGATGATGATCCGTTGCACCCCTAATGCTGATGATTCTGACATGCTTGCATTTAAGATGCTGTATCATCACCGTCGTACTCCAGAGCCATGCAAGGTTGTTGCAGGTAACAAACTTCATTGTGTTGTTCAACATAAAGTTCTTCTGAACTTTTAAAGTTTTTTTTTTTTTTTTTAGGTCTACCTGCTTCTGCCATGTTCCATTTGTGTCATTACTAGGGATGCTCCGATACCAGATTTTCTTTCTGAGCACAAGTACAAGTACTTACATTTGAGTACTTGACGATACCGATATGAGTAATACTACTTCTGGTTTGGTACAACCAAAAAAGTAAGAAGTTTAGCCTTTTAAAAATCTTTGTAAACAATAACTGTGATCAGCAGCAGCAGGTCGTGTTACAACAAGACAGGATCTGTCAGCTGGTTGATTCACTAGAAAATAAAAAGTCACATTTATCTGTTTTTCATCCAATCCTAACTGTAAACAGTCCTAAAGGTCAAGGGTCAAACTAAATCTTTTATGTTCTCTTATTGGTGTGTATCCATTTCTAAATGGAATGATATTTTTAATTTGATTTATAGTCTTTTTTTTTTGTCTAAAAAAATTTTAATCTGTTTTATTATTTTTTATTTCTTTTAATAGTCTTTTATTTTATCCTGATGCTTTTGGTTCTTTGTCTTTTAATTCTGTTTTTTGTGAAGCACATTGTGATTCATGTCTGTGAAAGGTGCTGTAGGAATAAACTTTACTTACTTACTAAAACTTGGATCAACTCCAAAATAATTTCTCTTTGAATTATAAAATATTCTATAAAAAGACTGACTGCTTCAGCTAATCTGACCTGGACTGGATGCAACATTAATGTCAAACAGACTGAATAACATCTCCTGATGTGGAAAAACTAAATAAATAAAAACCTTCACACTAAACTCCTCAGCGGGCTGATTTACTGTATAGTGTGGGGAAATGACTTTTAGATAAATAAATACACAAATGACCTGCCGCAGAGATTTAAAAGTTTGTTTGATTATATGATAGAACAGCTTGCCATACCGGCACCGACGGACTTCTGCTGAACGAACTTTTAATCAGCTGATTAGAACCAAACCGCTGTCTCTTTAAGCCTCTGTCTTATTCTGAAATACTGTAGAAGCTTTAATCAGCTCTGCTGGATTCTTCTGTTCAGTTTTCTGTTAACAAAACATTATAAATGGATTACTGGAACTTTACAACCAGACATCAGGACTGTGAGGATTCGGAGCATGTATACTACGGCTAAATCATAACTACTACTAGAACTAGTAATACTACTGCAACACAAGTAAGTTAACGCCATCGGCTTTCTCTCTCCTTCTGATCTGCGCCGCTGCAGCCTACAGACGAGTTGAGCGCTTTGCCTGTTAAATAAAGGTTGCAGGGGAAAAAAAATGCGGCTGGTGACTACGTAATCGCGCGACACAACGAATCGATGACGAAATTCGTTGCCAACGCATTTAATCATAGAATTTTATCGATTTTATCGATTCGTTGTTGCAGCCCTACTTTCATCGGACCCCTGCCAGGCTAAACCTCAGAGAAGTTGTACCCGAGACGAAAGCTAACAGCTGTTAGTGCGGCTGCTAACGCTTTAAACTAAAACTAAGTGAGCTGGTTCAGCTCTCTACTCGTCTCTTTCTCGATAGTTGCAGTCCGTATGACCTGTTAGTTAAATCCATACTCAGTAGCCAGGTAAACAAACGAGGTCTCGCTAGCTAGTTTACAGAAACACGACTCGATGCATTCACCCCTCCCGTCGGGTAAAATCCATAAGCCAGCCTCCCGCGGACATGGGACCCCGTTTTGCGATAACAAAGCAGAGTCTAACTTCACTGTTCCCCCAGCTTTTCCTCTTTTCACCTCCAAACGATTTTAGTTTTCTGCTGCTGAAAAGGTGTTTTTTGGGGGGACTCTGGTATTTTTATCTTAAAATGGAAGCTCTAACCGACGGCTAATTCTGTCCTCCTTTCACTTCCGGGATGTTCTGCCCCAAAATGTGTCCGAGCGGATTAATGCCAATCCAAGCAGTGAGGAAATGCGGCAGGCAGACAGCTGGATTGTCCAATCCTATCGTTCGGTCCGAACGATAGGATTGGCTGAAGTTTTTAGAGAACTGCGGGACAACTACTTTATTGATTTCTTTTGGGTTTTTTTTTATCTCCACAATATATTTATGGCTATACTATGTTGGAACGTTGTTAAGAGGCTTTAAAAAAACGTTAAAAGCTACATTGTTTACCTGGATACTGAGTATGGCTTTAACCTCTACAATTACAACACTTAATATATACAACATATACAAGGAATTAAAATTGGACAAATTATATAAAACAATTGGAAACGGAGCTAAACGTTATTCTGGGTGATGACGTTTGGAAAGCCGTCTGTCATGGGGGTTTGGGAGGTCAACTTTGAAGGGAATTTGTTTGGAAAATGAAAATAAGGTTCTTCAGGATGCCATTAAAGTGTCTCCTTACCAAAACAAGTGCAAGTAACAAATGTTGGAGGAACTGTGAACTTGTGAGCAATTAAACTAACTCACATTTTCTGGGATTGTCCCACGATACATGGGTTTTGGTTATGTTGAGTGCATTTTGTAGTGCGGGGTGTAGCTCAGCTGGTAGAGTGGCCGGTCTGGCAACTGAAGGGTCAATGGTTCGATCCCAGCTTGTGTCCTTGGGCAAGACAACTTCACCCACCTTGTCTACTGGTGATGGTTGGAGGGACTACCAGTATCACTACCAGTGTGTGAATGTGGGTGTGACTGAGTGAATGACTGTTTGTGTTGTGTTGTTTGGGGAGTGTAGATCACTCCAGAAGCCGCTCTATAAATACAGGACATTTACCATTTTGGGAAAAAAGCTAAAAGTGAATTTTTTTTTGGATCCCCTGGTAATCCTACTGGACATATTTCTGGACAATCTCTGAAGATAAAAAAAATAACAGTCTGTTGGTCAAGACCCCAACCACCTACAGTCACACAAAGGACACAAAAAACGAGACATGTCTGCTTGATGGACAACTGCAGGTTAAAACTCCAGATGTTGAAAAAAGGTGGGAGCCAATCATAAACGTTCTCAAATTGGGGACAACCCTATGCCTGGCTATTATTAATACTTAATGAAATAATTACTTCTGTTATTTTCTTACATCATAACCCCTGACATTTTTATTTTTCCTTTTATAAGTATCTGAAGGACTGTAATATGTGAAGTAAGTCTGGACAATGTCAATGTTATGTGATTCTTTTTGTTGTTGATGATGCAACAATAAAGTACAAAAAGAAATCGGACTAAATAAATTTAATATCCATTAATAAACGAATGATTATTTTATGCTGGCTTGTCTTTGTAGTTACTAACTGAACCACAGTGATCTGGACCAGCTCCTGGTTTTATCTAGAAACAGAAAGCAGGCAGCACTTTCACTTTCACCATCAGCCTACCTCATGAGCAAACCTCATGAATGAAATCATCATAAAGTAAAACCGAGAACGACTTTTCATTTTTTAACAAGAAAAACGAAGAAATTAACATAAATTAGCTCCTATTAGCTTCACTGGTTCGCGTTTTAAGTTCCATTCTGTTGATAAAATGTGGCAAAAATGATCATGAAGTGTTGCACTGCCAAATAAAAACCTACATTTTAAGTTTGAAGAGTAACATACGTGTTTTATTGGGAACAAACCCAGAAATAAAACCAACCTTTTGGAAACAAAATCAGAGTGAGAGCAGCTAACGCTAGCCCGGGAGCTAACTCACCGTGTTTCATCTGAATAATGCTGCTGGCAGCCACGTTGTCCGCAGCGACGAGGACGAAATCCGGTCCCTGGATGCCAATTAAGTACTCCATCGCTTCCAATCGGAAAAAATGTGAAATATTACCGAAAACGTGGTAGAAATACCGGCGAGTCTGAGCGGATTACACAGCAAAACTTCTGAGGGGTAGCTGGCGCGGATTGTTTACGTCACCCCTCAGCGCTGACGTCGTCACTGCGCGATTCGGGCGGGTAACTTCGAAGGTGGTAGCGCTGTTGTGTACAGTCTGGAGACTCAACCGGACAAATCGGGAGGGAACTGGTATGAATTTACGGTCGCCTCGCGGGGTGATGGGGGAGTCGAGCTGCTGCCAGGAGCCGCAGCGGAGGCGGTCGCCACGGGTCGGTTCTCCGCTGGAAGGTAAAGAAAAAATGGCGCTGGGTGTTAAACGCTCCATCACCGTGAGGAAGATTGCGCCCAGAAAAGCGGTGGCTTCGTCCGGACGCGACAAGGAGAACACACCGAGGCGCTCCGAGCGGAGGAAGGCCTCGACCCCCGGCCCCGGCCCGGGCCACATGCCCTCGCCGATCCTCCCCTCACCCCCACTGGACTCCTCTCGGACCCAGCAGCCGGTTGCAGACCCAGAGGACTTTGTTTGGTCGCAGAAAGTCCGCCGGTCCTACAGCAGGCTGAGCGGCGAGGCCCCCCTCAGCAGCCACGGCTCCCGAGACTCTTTATTCGGCTTCGAGAGGCTGAAGACCCCGGAGGTGGTCCGGATGAAGGCTGAGCGGTCCCTGGAGGCTTCTGGTTCCTTCACGTCTTTGCTTGAGACCGAGGAGGGCTGCACCGAACCGGACCCAAACATCCCCGGGGTGGCAGCGCTGAAGGACCGGAGAACGAGGAGGAGGAGGAGGAAGGTGCAGCAGATCGAGGCCGCGGAGCTGGACGCGCTGGCGGCCAGGATGAACGCAGAGTTCCAGGAGGCGGAGGGGTTCCAGCTGGTGGTGGAGTAGAACCCAGCAGAACCTTCCAGCTGGTGGTGGAGTAGAACCCAGCAGAACCTCCACCCGGACTGTAAAGGCTGTAGTCGGTTCTCATATATGTGACTCTATGGATGATTCTGATGTTGACACAAGGTCGTGACCTCTAATGTGATGATGTCATGTTTATTTTTGCTTTATTAAACCTTTTAAACCTTGACCATTCTGGACCTTTAGTTTTTACAACAAAACCTCCTGATGAATCTTAGATTAAAACGTTCAGTACATTTCTGGAACAAAGTGGGAAAAATGACTCCCTTCTTTATCGTTTACAAGCTTCTCAAAAACTGCACTAATACTTTATATTCTAATACTTTATATTCTAATACTTTATATTCTAATACTTTGTATTCTAATACTTTATATTCTAATACTTTATATTATAAAAATCAGTCCTGATCAAAACAATCAAGAGTTTAATCCTGATCCTGGTTCCAGTTTATCTGTACAGGTCTGAGTCCCAGACCTGAACCTGTAGCAGAGCTCTCACCACAGAGTGTCACATGAGTCAACTGTTAACAGAATGTATGGTTTAAGAGGCCAGAGGCATCACTTACAATCCACAGTGTTTATTCTTGGCCAAGAGGAGCAGTTTGATGGAACACCAATGTGAATCAGAAGCCTCAGTGAGAGGTTTCATGTAGTGATGAGTCATCCTCAGCTTCACTATTATAATGTTTATAACATCAACCTGCTCTCTGGTAGAGCTCAGAGCTGGACCTGCTGATTCTGGTAAATACCAGTAGAGCTCCATGGTGCTGGGCACTGAGCACATGGTCTGTTTCTGATGGTTCAGTCACATTCACACCAGTGACCCCAGGTAGGACCTCCTACAAAGGAGCTGGAGGTCCAGTCTCAGGAGCATGGACCTGAGACACCACCAACCTTCTGGTAAGGTGTTGATGCTCCATCCTGGTGGACTGAGTGACCTCTGTAGGGTCCAGGTATCTCCTCATGCTACAGCAGACCCTGGTCAGATGCTAAAATACTGAAATCAGTCAGAAACAATGAGGAGTGGAAGTTTCTGTAGCCTCTACCTGTCAGACCGTTCCTCTTTGTGGACTCGTCTGTCGTCTGTTGCTCCTGTTCATTTTATTAACACAGAAACAGCTGATTAAGGACCCCTCTGATCCAGATCACAGGAGCTGACCTGACTGGTTCCTTTGGTAGTTTAGAGTCTGACCTGCAGGCGGGTCGGTCCTGGTCCAGTCACATTCTGGTTTTGGTTAAACCGGTCTGGAGAGTGCTGCTGGTTCTGACAAATGTTGGAATTTCTTCAAACATTTAAAGTGCATCAACATTTGAAGAAGTCTGTTCTGATCCGGGTTGATGGTTTCTGTTGGACCTGGTCCTGGTCCTTCCTGATCTCCTATGTTGTGCATGATGTCACTTTAATGTTTCAGATCAAACAAATGAAAACATCAGACAAAGAAACTCAAGTAAACACAAAGCCCTTCTAGATGAAGGTGTTTATTACTTCACTTTGTCAGCAGGTCCTGTTACAGTGAGTTCTGGACTGAGAACGAACAGGTTCTGGGTTCTGGTTCCTCCTGTAAAGGCCCGGTCCTGCTGTGGCTCTGACCGGTACCGACACCACGTTCCTGCTGTCTGGAGAACAAACACTGAGGATGGAACAGCATCAGGTGAAGCTGCAGCTGAGAAACAAGCAGCTGAGACGGAGTGAGGTGTGTGTGTGTGTGTGTGTGTGTGTGTGTGTGTGTGTGTGTGTGTGTGTGTGTGTGTGTGTGTGTGTGTAAATCCACAGTTTGTGTTTCAGGCTGAGCTCCGTTTCATCTCTTTGTGCGACTTCTTGTTTTTGTTCATTTTGATATTTTTACTCCATAAAGTCAGAAACAGTGTTGCTGCAGGTTTACTGAGGGGGTGAGGCGGGTGAGAGGACCCCCCCCCCCTTCGTTAGGGCTCATCATTTGCATTCAGATGAATTATCTAATTACTGCTGGATGTCCGGCGGCGGCCTGCACTCGTCAGCTCTCAGCCTGTAATTATTTTAATCATCTGCTTTCATCTGGAGCGGTTTCTGCCCCGCGCCGCGTTTGGAGGCAACTCTTAATTACCCCCTCTATGGGGGGGAGGAGGGGGAGCAGAGAGGAAGCTCCCCCTCCCCCCCGCTACACTTCTTTTATCGCAGCACACAGGAAGGGCCCGCGGGCGTCAGCGCTCTGACTGCTAAAACACAAGGGGGGAGGTGGGGGGAGGAGGGGGGTGTCACACAGCTCCTCCTCCCCCTCTTCCTCCTTCTCCTCTTCACTTCTCACCGACCCGGTTTGGACCACCGCCCATCAGACCTGCTGCTTCCTGTCCTCCATGACGGGCAACCGGGTAACCCACCCCCCTCCCCCCACCCCCACCCCCACGTCCCCCTTAGCTCCTTCCCTGGGTCTGATGTCTAATCAGGTTTTGAATATTAAAGTGGATGAAAGTAAAATGAAAGATCATAATCTGCTCATTTATCTTCCTGTCCTCACTCTGAGCTCTACTATCGTTCCTGGCAGCATGGAATAGAACCAGTTCAACGTCCCAGTAGAACCAGTTCAACGTCCCAGTAGAACCAGTTCAACATCCCAGTAGAACCAGTTCAACGTCCCAGTAGAACCAGTTCAACATCCCAGTAGAACCAGTTCAATGTCCCAGTAGAACCATTTCAACATCCCAGTAGAACCAGTTCAACGTCCCAGTAGAACCAGTTCAACGTCCCAGTAGAACCAGCTAACAGCTAGTTAAAACTAATAGGTCAGACTAACCCGTTTTCCAGATTCAGACCAAAAGTTGCGTCTTTCTGGCCCACGACGATGAGCCACTGTCACTGCCTGATCCGTACTGGGAACCCGGTCGGTTCTGCACATGTGTGAATCGTATCTACATCCTCTGAAGCATACGGGTCAGAGTATCTGTTAAGATGTTAACAGTAATAAGTATTTATTAAAAGTTTTTTTTTTTTTTTAACCCCGTGTCCTGTCCGGCTGTGGAGCAAACAGAATAATGTCTGAGTGCCAAAAACCAGGTGAGAGGTTACAGCCACTGCTATAAAACTCCTCCTGATTTTTGTTTAAATATAACCCCCAAAATCTTTATTAGAATGTTTTTATGGTTGATTGGACACGGAGCCTGAAAGTGAAGGGAAGGGTACAGAAAGAGGGATGGGGGAGAAAGTAAACAGAAAAAGAAGAGAACAAGAGACGTGAAGAGTCCACTTCTAGACCTGTAAATAAAGCACAAACAAACAAAACAGGAGAAAAGATACAACAGCAACAAACAGCATATGAATACACAACAGTTGTGATATTCTTCAAATGTATACGTATACACCAGTTCAAGAGAGTTCAGTGCCAACCACAGCCCCAGTCAATGTGTCTGAAAACACCTGAGTCGTCTTTATGTGAGCACCTTGTGATCACCTGTGTGTATATGCGCGCTTGTTTATGTAAGGTTTCTCTATTGAAACATTCAATAATAAGTTAGAGGAGCCACAGACCCGCCCCCAAGGCCCACGGAGGACGCGGAGGAGGTCCAGGCCCCAGACGTCCAGAGGTCACCCAGGGCACGGACACCCCAGGGAGATCGCCGTCAGGGCAGCCGCTAAACTCTCCCCCAGAGGGCGCAGAGGCTCACCCCACGTGGGCCCCCCGGCAGTCGCCGCGCTAGAGCCCCTGGGGGGTCGCGGCTAGGAGCTCACAGGCACCGCCTGCAGCCGGCCATCCAGGGTAGATCTAGCCGGAACCAGAGACCCGAGACCCAGGAGCGAACCGGCCCCAGCAGAGGCCTGACCACCCCCGGGGGCCCAGATCCCACCAGGCCGCCACAGGAAGAAGAGCAGGCAGACGCCCCCAGCACCCAGACCCAGACCCCGAGACACCCCAGCACGCCACTGGAGAAAGGCACCACCAACGCCGAGGCGCAGCCAGGGAGGATAGTCTCTGCTGAGGAGGGTCTAGTACTGNGGGGGGAGGAGGGGGGTGTCACACAGCTCCTCCTCCCCCTCTTCCTCCTTCTCCTCTTCACTTCTCACCGACCCGGTTTGGACCACCGCCCATCAGACCTGCTGCTTCCTGTCCTCCATGACGGGCAACCGGGTAACCCACCCCCCTCCCCCCACCCCCACCCCCACGTCCCCCTTAGCTCCTTCCCTGGGTCTGATGTCTAATCAGGTTTTGAATATTAAAGTGGATGAAAGTAAAATGAAAGATCATAATCTGCTCATTTATCTTCCTGTCCTCACTCTGAGCTCTACTATCGTTCCTGGCAGCATGGAATAGAACCATTTCAACATCCCAGTAGAACCAGTTCAACATCCCAGTAGAACCAGTTCAACGTCCCAGTAGAACCAGTTCAACGTCCCAGTAGAACCAGTTCAACGTCCCAGTAGAACCAGTTCAACGTCCCAGTAGAACCATTTCAACATCCCAGTAGAACCAGTTCAACATCCCAGTAGAACCAGTTCAACGTCCCAGTAGAACCAGTTCAACGTCCCAGTAGAACCAGTTCAACGTCCCAGTAGAACCATTTCAACGTCCCAGTAGAACCAGTTCAACGTCCCAGTAGAACCAGTTCAACATCCCAGTAGAACCAGTTCAACGTCCCAGTAGAACCAGTTCAATGTCCCAGTAGAACCAGTTCAACATCCCAGTAGAACCAGTTCAACGTCCCAGTAGAACCAGTTCAACGTCCCAGTAGAACCAGTTCAACGTCCCAGTAGAACCA
>SSNR01000545.1:78163-103585 GCA_006937965.1 Callopanchax toddi
TAACCTCTACAGTTAGAACTCTATATTACCTGTTAGCTAACCTCTACAGTTAGAACTCTATATTACCTGTTAGTTAACCTCTACAGTTAGAACTCTATATTACCTGTTAGTTAACCTCTACAGTTAGAACACTATATTACCTGTTAGCTAACCTCTACAGTTAGAACACTATATTACCTGCTAGCTAACCTCTACAGTTAGAACACTATATTACCTGCTAGCTAACCTCTACTGTTAGAACTCTATATTACCTGTTAGTTAACCTCTACTGTTAGAACACTATATTACCTGTTAGCTAACCTCTACAGTTAGAACACTATATTACCTGCTAGCTAACCTCTACAGTTAGAACACTATATTACCTGTTAGTTAACCTCTACAGTTAGAACACTATATTACCTGTTAGCTAACCTCTACAGTTAGAACACTATATTACCTGCTAGCTAACCTCTACAGTTAGAACACTATATTACCTGTTAGTTAACCTCTACAGTTAGAACTCTATATTACCTGTTAGTTAACCTCTACAGTTAGAACTCTATATTACCTGTTAGTTAACCTCTACAGTTAGAACTCTATATTACCTGTTAGCTAACCTCTACAGTTAGAACTCTATATTACCTGTTAGCTAACCTCTACAGTTAGAACTCTATATTACCTGTTAGCTAACCTCTACAGTTAGAACTCTATATTACCTGTTAGCTAACCTCTACAGTTAGAACTTTATATTACCTGTTAGTTAACCTCTACTGTTAGAACTCTATATTACCTGTTAGCTAACCTCTACAGTTAGAACTTTATATTACTTGTTAGTTAACCTCTACTGTTAGAACTCTATATTACCTGTTAGTTAACCTCTACAGTTAGAACACTATATTACCTGTTAGTTAACCTCTACAGTTAGAACTCTATATTACCTGTTAGTTAACCTCTACAGTTAGAACTCTATATTACCTGTTAGTTAACCTCTACAGTTAGAACTCTATATTACCTGTTAGTTAACCTCTACAGTTAGAACTCTATATTACCTGTTAGCTAACCTCTACAGTTAGAACTCTATATTACCTGTTAGTTAACCTCTACAGTTAGAACTCTATATTACCTGTTAGTTAACCTCTACAGTTAGAACTCTATATTACCTGTTAGTTAACCTCTACAGTTAGAACTCTATATTACCTGTTAGCTAACCTCTACAGTTAGAACTCTATATTACCTGTTAGTTAACCTCTACAGTTAGAACTCTATATTACCTGTTAGCTAACCTCTACAGTTAGAACTCTATATTACCTGTTAGTTAACCTCTACAGTTAGAACACTATATTACCTGTTAGTTAACCTCTACTGTTAGAACACTATATTACCTGTTAGTTAACCTCTACAGTTAGAACTCTATATTACCTGTTAGCTAACCTCTACAGTTAGAACTCTATATTACCTGTTAGCTAACCTCTACAGTTAGAACTCTATATTACCTGTTAGTTAACCTCTACAGTTAGAACTCTATATTACCTGTTAGCTAACCTCTACAGTTAGAACTCTATATTACCTGTTAGTTAACCTCTACAGTTAGAACTCTATATTACCTGTTAGTTTTTATATATTTTTTACTGTAGTCTTGTGTAAACCTGTTTTTCATCACATGTCTGTAACTTGCTGATGGTGAACCTGAATTTCACCACTGAGGAACAATAAAGGCTTTTCTTTTCTACAGAGCTGCTAAATGGACTGATTGGACAGAGGAAAGCTTCAACAGCTCTCTTTGCAGCTCACTTCAGATCAAGTTTCCAGCTGATAATCAGCTGATGTCTGCAGCTTCTTTTGTTTTCAGATTAATATCAAACATGAAAACAGAGTTCTTTCTGATTCTCTGTTTGTTCTTCTGTCTGTGTTCTGACCCGGTTCTGCTCCATCAGAACTTCCACCTTCAGCTAGAGAACCAGAATCAGAACTCCCTCAGACAGTCATCATAGATAAATCTAACTTAGGTCATTCTGGTTGGCCATCTAAGACACTCTTCAATTTCTGATTGGTCAACTACATTTCTCAAAAGTAACTTCAGTTTCCTCACACGTCAGTCTACGTTTTGTCACAGCTTGAGCTAGAACTTGTGAACTCTGAGTTCTCCAGGGAAGATGCCCGTGTGCGCAGCGTCTCTCTTCCCATCTCATCTGCACTTTTGCTGCAAAAAAGTGATGCCTTCTCTCTAACCAGAAAACCTGGGACGGATGCTAACCATGCCTCCATCATGTCGAGAGTGGTTCCCTTACTGACCGAGGATCCAGGATTGTTCAGCCTGTACTAACCACTTCGTCCCCGGGCCCCCTTCAACTCCGTGACTGAGATAAACCACTTCAGTGCGTCGAGACCACCAACGCTGCCCAGATCCACAGACCTTTTCTGATTCGAGTGGCCTCTTTGATAAGTTTAATAACCAAATTAAACTAATCTCAATTTCCCTTAGCAACTTGCCAGGGAGGCTGAGGAGTGTGATCCCCCTGTAGTTGGAACACACCCTCTGGTCCCCCTTCTAGAACATGTGGACCACCACCCCGGTCTGCCACTTCAAAGTCTGTAGCCCCGATGAGTGTTTTAGAGACGTGTCAACCACGACAGTCCTACAACATCCAGCCTTGAGATACCCAGGTCGGATCTCATCACTAGCTGTTTGACTACCTCAGAGACTTCTGTCCCAGAAACTGGACAGTCCGTCCCCAGGTCTCCAGCTCTGGTTCTTCATCAGAACATGTGTTGGTGGGAGTGAGGAGCTCTTTACTCCTTCCACCACCTGACTATAGTGGACGTCAGCAGCTCCTCGTCTCCACTGCCTTCCTCCTCTGAGCTGATCAATAGTCTATCGTCATGGTTTCACCAAACTCCTCCCACTGCCGCATCCTAATTGGCCCTCCAGTTCCTGTCTGCTGCTTCTGGAGACCCACAGACCAGACCCTGTAGGCCTCCTTCTTCAGCCTGACGGCTCCCCTAACCAGCAGGTTACCGCCATGACTAGTACCGCCATGACTAGTACCGCCATGACTAGTACCGCCGTGACTAGTACCGCCATGACTAGTACCACCATGACTGGTACCGCCATGACTAGTACCGCCATGACTAGTACCGCCATGACTAGTACCACCATGACTAGTACCACCTTGACTAGTACCGCCATGACTAGTACCACCTTGACTAGTACCACCATGACTAGTACCGCCATGACTAGTACCACCATGACTAGTACCACCATGACTAGTACCACCATGACTAGTACCACCTTGACTAGTACCGCCATGACTAGTACCACCTTGACTAGTACCACCATGACTAGTACCGCCATGACTAGTACCACCTTGACTAGTACCGCCATGACTAGTACCACCTTGACTAGTACCACCATGACTAGTACCGCCATGACTAGTACCACCTTGACTAGTACCGCCATGACTAGTACCGCCGTGACTAGTACCACCATGACTAGTACCGCCGTGACTAGTACAACCATGACTAGTACCACCTTGACTAGTACCGCCATGACTAGTACCACCATGACTAGTACCACCATGACTAGTACCGCCGTGACTAGTACTGTCACGTTGTAACCAGACGCCTTAACAGTAGCAGAGCTGTTACAATGATGCAGAAAAACTAAGTGTTGTAAAGAAAACAAGTAATCTAATGTTTCTGATGGAGCAGATCTAGGAGGTTTTCCTGTTTAGACCAGAACACCTAATACACTGAGTAGTAGTGTTTTCTCCTAAACGTTTTAAATCAAACTAGTTCCACTGGTTGTCAGTGCAGACGTTACCTCTAACTCCAGCCCTGAGTGGTGACATTTATCAGTTCTTCTTCTGGTTTTGAGGCTAGTAGTTTGTAAAGGCTTGGTCAAAATGATGCAGCGAGGTGAGAATAAATACGTTTATTATGTTTCATTCTTCTACTTCTTTGAACAGGTTAGAAGGAAATCAAATGTTGATTTTTGATGTTAACATGTTTGACTCTAATAAATAAAACCAAACCAAACGGGTTTCATCCACAAAAATCAAGTCTAAAAGTTAACGTTCTCTGGGAGAGTAAGCTCCCCCCCCAACACACACACACACACACACACACACACAGGTGTTTAATAAGAGACAACAGGTAAGCGACAGACAAAACTTTAAACCAGTGGTCCTCATCTGGGGGTCGTGGAGGGGTCTTCAGGGGGTCGGGATGTTGACTGGTGTTCACAGTCATTACCAGTAGGTGGCGATAACATCCTGTCATGCTGTTTAAGCGCCACTGTGCAGAAGGAGAGCTGCAGTTTGATCTCGTTGTCTCCATTTAGTCCGTCAGTCGGGTCTAAAGCAGGCTGTATCCTGAGTGACGACGTGCTAAAGGCAGCTGGGACTCAGCGGGGCTTTAATCATTTTCAGGATGTTACCAGGTGAACATGAGCTCTGATGATGTTTTCCTCCATCACCTCCTGATGAGGTCATCAGAAGAACAGGAAGTGTTGAGTTCAGAGAAGAGGAAGTCCTTTTGTTTTTCTGAGTGGATTTCTGGTTTTCAGAGATTCAGTCAGAGTATTTAAAAATACTTCTCAGTAGTTTTACTATATTGGTGTATTTTTCATGTACGCCGTAGAGGAAGATCAGAACTCTGATCTTCCTCTACGGCCTCAGGTTGCTCTGATCTTCCTCATCGGCCTCAGGTTGCTCTGATCTTCCTCTACGGCCTCAGGTTGCTCTGATCTTCCTCTACGGCCTCAGGTTGCTCTGATCTTCC
The DNA here is from genome assembly GCA_006937965.1 of Callopanchax toddi. Taxonomy (NCBI): domain Eukaryota; kingdom Metazoa; phylum Chordata; class Actinopteri; order Cyprinodontiformes; family Nothobranchiidae; genus Callopanchax; species Callopanchax toddi. The sequence continues at coordinate 82,922 of SSNR01000545.1, forward strand.
TCATCGGCCTCAGGTTGCTCTGATCTTCCTCTACGGCCTCAGGTTGCTCTGATCTTCCTCTACGGCCTCAGGTTGCTCTGATCTTCCTCTACGGCCTCAGGTTGCTCTGATCTTCCTCTACGGCCTCAGGTTGCTCTGATCTTCCTCTACGGCCTCAGGTCCAAGCAGCTCCATCGTCTCTATATAAATTCCAGGTTTTGAATTGGAGTAGAAGTCTTCCTGGGTTTGGGTCGTGGTTCGTCGTTAAGGTGGAATGGTTCTCCTAGAGTGACCAGCTGAGGACCGCTGGTTTAAACGTCACAGTCGACTCAGGAACGTGACGTCACGCCTCGCTACGATTGGCTGAGGGCAGCGGCGGCGGCTCCCATCCGCAGCAGCTCCTTCCGGTGGGTCAGGATGACGTCGAAGCTGGACTGCAGGCGGCCCTGCTGCTCCTGGACGCGTCCCTGCAGGGCGCGGACCCAGCGGATCAGCGCCAACCGGCGGTACATGGTCAGCTGGGCCTGGTGCTTCTCCATCTCCTGTGCCTTGAAGCGCTCGCGGTCCCTCAGGGTCCACACAGCATCCTGCTCGCCGTCGGAGTCTGAAGACTGGTCGTCATGGCTACGCTGCTCTGGGTCTCCTCTGGTTGGTGGTTTGTGGATGGAGGTCCTTGGTCTGGCTGCTGTGTCTCCCTTGGTTCTGGATCTGGTTGGGCCTCCCTCCTCCTGACTGGGCTTGGGTTCCCCAACCCCCATGCGATCCCACCCCCCCACCAGGGGGGCCTCCAGGGAGGATGTGCTGCCTCTGGACTGGCAGCCAAACTCAGAATCAGAGCCACTTTCCCCCCACTCATCATCCAGGTCTTCATCAATCCCCTTTTCCTCCTCCTCCTCCTCCATCCTCTGCTCCTCGGCGCCATCTGGAGGAACCCGACCAAACCCGTCATCCCCGCTCTCGATCTCAGGGAGTGGCTCCAGGGGGCTCCAGCAGGGCAGGCGGCCGCGTGGGGACAGGACCCCAGAGCCGAGATGAAAACCAGGGCCAGAGGAGCCGGACGGGTCCCGGTTAAGAGTCAGGTTCCGGGGACGGACCTGGTTCCGGTTCTCATCCCCTCCTCTCCTCCCCGTGGAGCTCCGGTCCTGTTCTCCAGGCAGGAAGTTGAAGTTGCTGTCTTTATTCTGAAGAGAGGAGCTGGTTCTGGAGTCCAGATGCTGATTCTGTTGGTGGAGCATCGTGGACCGGGACTGAGACTCTCTGAGGAGACAGAGACACACAAGAGCACAAAGAAAACTGTATTAATCCCAGAGAGAACTGAGATGTTTCAGTAAGTCAGTAAACCGTCTGTGTGGCAGCAGATCTGGACAAACCTCTGACTGAAGACACTCTGTCATTAGATAACGACAGAAGGCAAGGCAGCGTGATGTTCTAACTGTAGAGTGAGTACCAAGCATCCGGGGCCCGGCTCTCCAACTAGCTGTGCATTAGGAGGGAGTGAGCCCGGGGGGGCGGGTGTTAACTGATGATGGGAGTAGCTAATGGAAGTAAAACTGTCTGAAGATGCACCGTTTCCTGTGCAGCATATGGGGTCCACGCGCTTGCTCCTCTGTCCGGGAGCGTGGAGGGTGGGCTCGGCAGGAACCAAGGCTAGCTACGGAAACGCAGAATCCATGCTCCTCCCCTCCGAATGCACAGCTGGTGGGAGCGCCAGGCCCAGGATCCCATGCACCCTACGGGTGCAGCAGGAGGACCGGATCCTGTCAGACGACCGTAGTTAAAACAGGAGAAAACCCAGCCAGCGATTTTCTTCCTTACCTCAACTGACTGGGCCTTTAAATAATGCACCTGGCCACTGATTGGCCCACTAACTAGTGTAAAAGGGTGCAGCTGTGACCAGGTGCAGACACTCTCCTGCCACATAATGTTTATGTACCTGTTCCTTTCACCACTTTTACACCCCAGTGTTACGTCCACCACCCACGGTGTCATTACACTGAGCTGAGCAGGAATTCACATCTGGATCAAAACGTCTGACCCAAGTATGTCACCTCCATAAAGTCTGCCACACGTCTCCACTGGACCAGCATTAGGGGGGGCCAGGCTGGGGCCAGCTGCTTTTTTTAGAGGAACACATTCTAAAACACTCAGCACTTAGCAGGAGGCCACAGGAGGCCACAGGGGGACACAGGGGGCCACAGGGGGCCACAGGGGGACACAGGAGGCCACAGGGGGCCACAGGAGGCCACAGGGGGCCACAGGGGGCCACAGGAGGCCACAGGAGGCCACAGGGGGCCACAGGAGGCCACAGGGGGCCACAGGGGGCCACAGGAGGCCACAGGAGGCCACAGGGGGCCACAGGGGGCCACAGGGGGCCACAGGAGGCCACAGGAGGCCACAGGGGGCCACAGGGGGCCACAGGGGGCCACAGGAGGCCACAGGGGGACACAGGGGGCCACAGGAGGCCACAGGGGGACACAGGAGGCCACAGGGGGACACAGGAGGCCACAGGAGGCCACAGGGGGACACAGGAGGCCACAGGAGGCCACAGGGGGACACAGGAGGCCACAGGAGGCCACAGGGGGCCACAGGAGGCCACAGGGGGACACAGGAGGCCACAGGGGGACACAGGGGGACACAGGAGGCCACAGGGGGACACAGGAGGCCACAGGGGGCCACAGGGGGCCACAGGGGGCCACAGGAGGCCACAGGGGGCCACAGGGGGACACAGGGGGCCACAGGAGGCCACAGGGGGCCACAGGGGGCCACAGGAGGCCACAGGGGGCCACAGGAGGCCACAGGAGGCCACAGGAGGCCACAGGAGGCCACAGGAGGCCACAGGGGGCCACAGGAGGCCACAGGAGGCCACAGGGGGCCACAGGGGGCCACAGGGGGCCACAGGGGGCCACAGGGGGCCACAGGGGGCCACAGGAGGCCACAGGGGGCCACAGGGGGCCACAGGAGGCCACAGGGGGCCACAGGGGGCCACAGGAGGCCACAGGGGGCCACAGGGGGCCACAGGAGGCCACAGGGGGACACAGGGGGACACAGGAGGCCACAGGGGGACACAGGAGGCCACAGGGGGACACAGGAGGCCACAGGAGGCCACAGGGGGACACAGGAGGCCACAGGGGGCCACAGGGGGCCACAGGAGGCCACAGGGGGACACAGGAGGCCACAGGGGGCCACAGGGGGACACAGGAGGCCACAGGGGGCCACAGGGGGCCACAGGGGGCCACAGGGGGCCACAGGGGGCCACAGGGGGCCACAGGGGGCCACAGGGGGCCACAGGGGGCCACAGGAGGCCACAGGGGGCCACAGGGGGCCACAGGGGGACACAGGAGGCCACAGGAGGCCACAGGGGGCCACAGGAGGCCACAGGAGGCCACAGGGGGCCACAGGAGGCCACAGGGGGACACAGGAGGCCACAGGGGGACACAGGAGGCCACAGGAGGCCACAGGGGGACACAGGAGGCCACAGGAGGCCACAGGGGGACACAGGAGGCCACAGGAGGCCACAGGGGGACACAGGAGGCCACAGGGGGACACAGGAGGCCACAGGGGGACACAGGGGGCCACAGGAGGCCACAGGGGGCCACAGGGGGACACAGGAGGCCACAGGGGGACACAGGAGGCCACAGGGGGACACAGGAGGCCACAGGGGGACACAGGAGGCCACAGGGGGCCACAGGAGGCCACAGGAGGCCACAGGGGGACACAGGGGGCCACAGGAGGCCACAGGAGGCCACAGGGGGACACAGGAGGCCACAGGGGGACACAGGAGGCCACAGGGGGCCACAGGGGGCCACAGGAGGCCAAGCTCATTGTCAGGGGGGCACTGCCCCCCCTAGAACCGCCCGTGTACCCCTCTCTAACTTCTGACCTGTCTGAGTTAAACACATAAAAACTTGTCTAAACACAATGTGGACAGAACCTGACTTTATTACCAGTCAGTGACTATGAGTCACTGGGTCACATGCTTAGTGCATTTCAAAGTTCTGGGAGAAAATATGACTAAAAACATTGTTTTCAAGATTAACATTACAATAGAGAAATGGGTAAACAGCTATAAATATATTGTGGCAATAATAAATAAAAAAACAAAAGAAATTAATGAGGTGGTTTCCTCTCAGTTCTCTAAAACTTCAGCCAATCAGACGTTTCAGACTAAAGCAGCCATTGGACAATCCGTCTGTCTGTCTCCTGAAGCGCCTCACTTCCTCTCCGCTTGGATCCTCCATTAATGCTGCTGGAGCATTTTTCAGCAGAACATCCAGGAAGTGAGAGAAGGACAGAAACAGCTGTTAGCGCTTCAGTTTTAGGAGAAAATACCAGAGTCCTAAAAAGAAAAACACCTTTTCAGCTAGCAGGAAGCTAAAAACGTTTGGATGTAGAAAGAGGAGAAACCTGGGGGAACGTTAGCATAGCGCTTCAACAGCTGGTGTTTAGCTCTCTGTTGTTCCTCTGGTAATGTATGGTCCCATGTCCGGGGGAGGCGGGGCATAAGGATTATACCTGACGGGAGGGGTAGAGCTCTGAGACGTGTTTGTGTAAAACACCTAGCTTGTTTGAAGATTGCACAGTGCAGCTTTAAGACGTTTGTTTTTTCTCATTCCAGTAGAATTCTCCTTTAAACATTTAGTACAAGAAGAACAATATTTAGGGTAACTTTTATTAGGGAAGTCCTGATCAGGCTTATGTCTGAGTCCAGACCGTTGGTCCATCTAGCGGGGTGAGGGGTGCTTGAATCACATCGCGTGTGTGTTAACAAGCTTCAGCAGCCGTAGGAGCGCTTGTTTGCAGCGCCCCGAAACAGGAAGTGAGGCTTGACAGTGTGTGATCGTGGGCTGTGCGGTTGGTACCACGGCAACACCGGTTCTCAAGAGAGTGTTGTGGCAGAGGAAACTGGTATACACACGATATCAAGCGTGCATGTGCACTGGCTCACCAGTTATGTGCACCCCTGTATAAATTCACCCAAAACAGCAACATCTTCAATCTGAAAAATCGCTTGTAGCAAAACAGAGCTACTGAAACTAGATGCCACTGTGTGGCGCTGTTCATCCTGCTTTACCATTAGCATAATCACAACCTATCTGTACCGGAAACCCGATCGGTACTGCACATGTGCGAATCTGATGTCATTTCCTCTCTTCACCAACTTTGCCACATTCAATTAATTTAAATGAGATGGATAGAAAGCCTCTGCACATGCTCAGTAAGGATCGGGCCGTCCTGATCCATAACTCCCTTTTTATTTTCATTTTCGTCAACAATATATGAAACGTTTTCAGTATTGTAAACATTTTAATAAATACTTATTATTGTTAACATCTTAACAGATACGCTGACCTGTAATACTGTAAAATACTTCAGCGGAAGTAGACATACGCAGTACCGGTGTAGCGTTTTGGAATAACTATTAGTTATTTTAACTACACCCTCTTCACATAAATAAAGCTTATTTCTGGTTTATAATGAAAAGTGATAAACTGTCATTTAACCCTGATAATAGCTAATATTTATTGAAGGTATCTAGGTTCCTTGAAAGAGTACAGTGAATTGAAATACCTTATTAATAACGTGAAGCTGAGACCAGATAAGATTGAACAACCATTTAATTTGAAAAACCTAAGAACACAGACAGATAAGACAGTTTGAAAGTTTGATGTAAACACAATTAATATTCTTAAACATGTTGAGGATGTTAAAGATGGTTAATTGTGAGTTTTAACGGACCGTAGCATATGTTTTAATGACTAGGGAAGTTAGTTAATTTAGTTAACCTAGTTGGGACTTTAAGAGTCACTTTAGGCTAATCTGAGTTTGGAAGAATGAAGCTTTATCAAAGCAAACCTCTCGATCAGAAAGTGGTGTTCGCTCACTGAAAGGTGGACGCTCCTAGATCTGGCAGGCGTTGGTTTCTCCACGAGCTGAGGCTGGAGTCCCCAGACTCGGAGTGGTGGTCCTGGAAGGCGTGGCCGCCGAGGACCTCGCCGGACAGTCCGTGGATACGTCCCGGTCAGCAAGGGAGGCATTTCAGCAGCATGCTGAAGTCATTTCTGATCTTCCCGTGGTGAGGGAGAGACTGAGAGGCCTTGTTCAAAGCTGATGAAGGTTCAGCTCAGACTCTGAAGATAGCAGCTCCAACTGCTTTCAGGCTGTAGCTCAGACCAAGACTAGACAAGACTGACTTGTACCGGAACTGAATATTAGTTTTGAGACGAGTTATCTTAAATTCAACCAATCAGAAGATATTAAGTGTACTAATCAAAACTGATTTAGTGGAGTTGTGAATAGCTCTGATTGGATAAGGGGACTGTGAGGGAGTTACCAACTCACATATGACTTCTGCCCGTTAAGACACTCACATTATAAATGTAGAAATGCATGACATTAGCAGAGAAGCATTATAACACTTTGAGTGTGTGAGAGGGCAAATGACCCTGTGCAGGAACACAGGCGAATGTAAACAAGAGATTACAGTTGGAACACCAGTCTGTGGTGTTAAAGAAGAGACTCCTTTACAGAGAGTGTTTTATTAGACCCGTTAGTGTCCAGTTAAGGTCATCTGGGAGATGGACACCTGAAAGTGGACAGTAGGACACCTGTAGGAATCTTGATTCAGGTTAAACATAATCCAAGAGTGATTGTATTCCAAGTTATTGGGAAAAAGATGGATTATTGTTGTGATGGTCACAGAGGTCAAAGGTCAGAGGATGTAGCCTATTTGGTGAGGCTACACCGGTCAGGTTTCCGGTACAGATCGTGTAAGGACAAGCATTATCCTGTCAATAGCATTAGCAACATCCTGCTTTTAGCATTGGCATCATTCTGAAGCTAGCAATAGCATCTTCTTGCTGTTTGCATAACAGTCATCCCATCTGTCACTACCTGATCCGTACCGGAAACCCGATCAGTTCTGCACATGTGCAACTCTTACATCACTTCCTCTCTTCGTCAACTTAGCGGCATTCAAGTCTTTGAATGAGACAGTTAGCTCCCAGTTAGCCCTTAGCTTTTCCCAACAGCTTAGCCTCTTTCTCGACTGCTCGGATCATTTAAACAATGGATACCTACGTGTATAAACATTTTAATATGTATGTATATAGATTTAATATATACTTGTTAACATCTTAAAAGATACTCTGAACGTAACTACCGTAAAATACTACAGTGGAAGTAGACACGTTTTGCACATGCGCAGAACCGATTGGGTTTCCGGTACAGATCAGGCAGTGACACCATCATTAGCATTATCCTAGCATTAGCATCAACCTGCCATTAGCATCATAGATTTTATATATATTACGTCAATGTCATCAATGGACCCTGATGTAGCTATGCTGGCGGCCATCTTACCACAGACAGCTGCCCCCTTTATTAACACTGGTGTCAATGGAGCATGTACCATTAAATACCTCTAACTTGATCAATTTTTAACCGATTTTCAAATGGTTTGCATTTTTATAAACGCCAGAGACGTGGCTGTGAATATATATCAAAATATAACGATAATGGTCAAGATATTCATAAACTGTAAAAGTATCAAATCTCAAGTCTATACATAATAAGGTTTGTAAGAAAGTAACCCGTTTGTAAATCCGTTCATTTTTCATCAAGTTCTGAGTGTTCTTAGTGCAGCTGATCGCTCACCTTCCATCTGCTGCCATAGAGAGCAGAACGTCAGCTGGCTGTGGTAAGATGGCCACCGTGTAGCTACGCTGTCAACCCCAGATGATCCATCTAGCCTTTATATATGGTATCTATGATTGGTGTCATTCTGTTGTTAGTATTAGCATCATCCAGCTGTTAGCATGAATAACTTAGCAGTCTCCTGTTTGTATTGATTTATTTTACTCTTCTAATATCCTGCCTAGCACTGGCATCATCTACCATTAGCACAATTAGCATTAGCCTGTGGTAAATTCTTGACTGGATCAGGAGTTCTGGAATGGATCAGGGGTTCTGGACTGGATCAGGAGCTGTGGACTGGATCAGGAGGTCTGGACTGGATCAGGGGTTCTGGAATGGATCAGGGGTTCTGGACTGGATCAGGAGTTCTGGAATGGATCAGGGGTTCTGGACTGGATCAGGAGGTCTGGACTGGATTTCTGGATCTTCTGGACTGGATCAGGTGTTCTGGACTGGATCAGGAGTTCTGGACTGGATCAGGGGTTCTGGACTGGATCAGGGGTTCTGGACTGGATCAGGAGTTCTGGACTGGATCAGGAGTTCTGGACTGGATCAGTGGTTCTGGACTGGATCAGTGGTTCTGGACTGGATCAGTGGTTCTGGACTGGATCAGGGGTTCTGGACTGGATCCAGTTTGTGATTGGTTACAACCACAGCAATACGGAATAAAATCCAGTCCACGTGCACGCGCATCAAGACGTGCGCGCGAGACTCCGCTCGGTTCTCATCAACATCAAACATCACGTGACTCCAAGCAGCTGTCAGTCAAACCTCCCTTTACCAATGGCGGCGGCGCGTGCACGCGGTGCTGAAGGACAGCGACTCTGATTTGTCGTGAACGCGCGTGCTGATGCTAGAATTAGAACAGAATAAAGGCTGAATCTGAGCCGCTGCTCGGTCCGGTTCGGTCCGGTACTGCTCGGTTCGGAACGGTTGATTTTGCGGCGGAGCGCGTGCGCCAAAACGGGACCAAACGGAACCGGACGGATCCGCGTGACGTGGCGACCAGAACCCTGTCCGGTTCCGTTCTGTAACACTCACCCCATTTCAGCCCCTCAGAGGAACCCTGAGGAGATCCGGTCTGGTCTTACCTCTGGTTCTGGTTCTGTGGAGCTGCTGGTTGAAGCGGCACCTCCCGGGTCCTCCCTCTCCCCTCCCCCCCCCTCCCATCCCGGCTCTGGGAGCAGCTTCCTGCGGGTCTGGGAGGAAGTGGAACAATAAGAAAGCAGCAGCTGATTTCAGGCCTCATGATGATAAAGGAGATGTTTAATCTCTTCTAGTCCAATCAGCTGCTGCAGACTCAGAACCGGTTCTACACTCAGAACAGAACTGGATCAGTTCTGACCTGTAAACAGCTGGTCTGAAGGTCTACTGTGGTTCCAGATTCAGCAGATCCTTTGAGTCCTGGAAGCTGAGAGGAGCCTCTAACCCAGGGGTGTCAAACTCCAGTCCTCGAGGGCCAGAGTCCTACAGGTTTTAGTACTTACCCTGATTCAACACACCTGAATCTTTTGTTAAATGACATCTTCAGGAAGTCCCCAATTTCTACTGAAGCTTGGTAATCATCCACTGATTCAAATCTGGTGTGATGGAGCTGAGAGACTTCTAAAACATGCTGGAATCCGGCTCTCGAGGACTTGAGTTTGACACCCCTGCAGCTGCATCATCCTGCTGGTAGCCTTAGCTTTAAGAGCGGACCTGCTGAGGTCGTCAGTCTCATCCAGAGTCTGCATGGAGATAGCACCACCATCACCCAGGACCAACATGGACTAAGAAGGTCCAGCAGAGGACGAACTTCCTGCTGGAGCTCAGGATGCTGCTGGGTAACTTTTACATTACCCATAATCCAGTCTGTCCTCTGTCAGTCCATCAGGTCTGGTTTGGGTCAGAAACCAAACGGGATTCTTAAGACAGCAGGAAGGATCACTGGGTCCATGTGGGAGACACTGTGAGCCAAAACCACCAGACTAGAAACCAGTTAGCAGGTTGAGCATCTCATCCAACAGCAGAATGAGGGAAAGGACCGGTTCTGTATGATAGCATCATCGTACCATTAGCATTAGCATCATGCTACTGTTAGCATCAGCATCATGCTACTGTTAGCATGAGCATCACATTTCTGTTAGCATGAGCATCACATTTCTGTTAGCATTAGCATCATGCTACTGTTAGCATCAGCATCATGCTACTGTTAGCATGAGCATCACATTTCTGTTAGCATTAGCATCATGCTACCATCAGTCTGATTTCTGACATGTTCCGCCCCCTGGCTGGTCTGAACATCATACAGGAGAAACTTCTGGTTTCTTTGTTTATTTTCAGGTTGACAGCTGAGCTTGCTGAGCTGTTCTGTGTGGTCCAGTTAGTGTCTCACAGTGACATGGGCAGATCTACTGGTGGCACTGGGTGCCAGTTGCCACCCCTGCAGCCACCTCAGCCAGAATAGTGTAGCATTACCAAATATGCTATAACCTCTGACCCCTGTGACCATCACAAACAATAATCCATCTTTTTCCCAATAACTGGGATAATAATGACTCTTTATTATGTTTTAACCTGAATCAACATTCTCCCAAGGGTCCGGTCGTGCCGGAAGACTCCACAGGACTCTTTAGTTATAAAAATAAACTTAAAGACTTTTTGTGTCTCTTCCTAAAATGACACTTTAATCTACTCAGAAATGTCTTAATATGATTAATGCATTTTCTTCCACAGTATTATGAATGTTTGATCCAGCTTCAGTATTACTTCATACTTTGCTAAAAGGTTAAATCAATATTATTCATGTTCATTCCTTATTAAGATGAACTGTCGTTTTAAGAATCTGAGTCATGTGACCTTGTTAAAACTCCCTCATTGGCCCACGTTGCACTAATGGGCTTGTTCGAGATGAACTGCGCCTCGCCTGGAGAACAGACGAGAGCAGGCGGACGCAGCAGGGGGAGCGGCTAAAAGTCTGCTTCTAAGTCGGACAGATTTTCCTAAATGTAGCTCGTAGGTGATGATAAGGCTGAAGATATCGCGTTAATGTCCGTAATTGCAGATGACTTTCCGTTTTTTCCAAAATCTTTATTTGAAGTTCAAAGTATTTCAAAACAAATTCAAGAGTGACCAATATAAAGTAAAGCAAACTAAATAATAGACATATATCTAGATAGATCAGATCAGTCAAAGAAAGTAAACAAGATGGTGCTCTGTACTAAATGATCTGATTATAAAAATCAGACAGTAGTTTTATTAGAACTTTATAGAAAATGGAAACAGTTCCTACTGAAAACTCTTTGAAACAAATCACATTTCTCACTGTGGCCTTTATAGTGACATCATCAACGTGGCATGAATTTACAATATATATTTAAACAAATAACATTTCGCATTTTGCAACAGGATGTTTGGATCAAAACGTGAACCAATCAGATCTGAGATCAGGTGAGAGCCAGGCGTTTCCCGTCATGCTCTCGGTTTTGCAGCCGGTGGAGAGCAACTGCAGCGCCTTGCTCCAAAATCTGCGGCCGCCTTGATCTCACGAGGTTATCGTTGACTACGTAGGCATGACATCAGAGCATGGGCGTCGCACCCGTGGGGGATGTGGGTGTTTTAACACCCACACGTTTCTCAGTGAGATCGTTCAACACCCACACTTTTCCAGCCGTTTTGCCCCAAACCTCCTCCTGTCTGATTTCTCCTCACAGCGATCGCTGTTTGTCCCCTCTCCCTCCTCCCCTCCTCTCCTGTTGCTCCTTGAAACCTGACACCAGCCTGCTGCCCATTACCTTCGATCCTCCCCTCCCTCTCTCCTGCTCTGAGTCTGAACACCGGCCGGCTGTCAATCAATCGATCAGCTTTCCGCTATAAATCCCGCCTCTCTTGTCATTGTCATTCGGCTTGAGATGAAAATACAGCGGGTATTTACCTAAATAACTTATCTGACTCTTATTTCCCTGTCAGCAGAGGTTACCTAAAAAACAGACTCTCAGTCAGATCCTCACTATCCAGCTTTTATTTTCCTGTTTCTCACTCAGTGGAACAATTTAACAAATATGCAGAAAAGTGTAAGTGAAATTACTGTAAAAGCTAAAATCATATTTAAATAAATAAATATTTATATTTAGAATTAATCATAGTTTTTAAACTGAGCCAAAATGATTGAAGTTGGCATCAGTTTCAGTAAGAAATGTCAGAGGGTTCATGAAGGTTCACAGGGAAGCAATAAGTTATTACAGTTTGTTAAGTAGTACAGTCAGTTAAAGCAAGATGAAATATTTTTACAGCTAAATACTTCATTTAATAAGTGATGAACTTTGTAGGTCATAAGTTGAGCTGTATGGTTTAAACTGGATACAATAACACAACTTAGGTTTAATTTTTGGAAAATGTGTAATGGACTTAGGCCATTCAGAAATGTGTTGTTAGTAATTCATAATTCAGACTTTATCATAGGTTGCATTTTAGTAAATTGCTGATTAATTTGTCTATTATTGTCTTGTAATATTGTTTATTAATGTCCTGATATTCACATGCACCACCACCACCATTCACCATGTGTTTAATGTTATATTCACATGCAATTCTCATGAAACTAAATGTAACAAACCATTTGATGGTTTTGTTCAAATAAAAACTAAATACAAGCGTCCATTAACCCTTTAATGCACAGCAGCCATATGAAGGCAGTAACTTTAACTCAGTTTTCTGTTTGTCATGTTGATATTCAATCCACTTCAGGGCAGTGTTAGTCCTTTGTAATATATTAACAATATGGATCATCTTGTATTTGGAATATAGACTGCCTGGGCACCTCTCAGAGTGGCACTTCATGACATTCTTGATGGGTGCACTTCTTGACCAGTGCAGCCAAATCCCATAACACATCTGAGTAACCCATATCTTAGTCACCACCTCTGTTTTAATATACAGTATTACTTTTTGCACAACATGCACACAGTTCATTGGTATCCATATATTTTTGTAATGTAGTTAGGTCATTATTTATGTTTATATGTTTTCCAGATGTTTGTTTCTTTGTAAATAAAAGTAGTTAAATTAATATTTGAACTTTAAAATAAAAAAACTAGTTACAAAATCAGATTTTTTGATAATTTCACTCCTTTGCTGCACACTGTCCACATACATGGACAGTAAAATAACTTCTATATAAAACCATATTTAAAACAAATCAAAATGTTTTTCAGTTTAGGTTCATGTAGAGTAATAAAATCAATATTTAAAAAATAGAGACAATTTTTTCATAACACGCATGAAAGGGTTAAGAGTTTCAATTTACAGTCGATGGCATCTACGGACCGCATCCCCCACACTTTTGAAAAGCTTGCTACACCCCTGCATCAGAGCAAGTCGGCGTCAAGTCGGACAGAAATCTAACCGGCATGCACTGGGCGCCGATCACCGGTGATCGGATCTGAGCAGAACTGGCTCATCTCGAACGCACCTACTGCTCCATCTTAACCTCTCCACTTCCGGAGACACGGGAGTTCTCAGTAGCCCTACACTGAGACAAGACGCCAGCTGTCAAACCTCTACACAGCTGACGTCCTCCTGGAGACGGCCTCTCAACCCTCACGGCCGATCTCACCTCTGGCTCCGGAGAGAAAACACGCCGTTTTCTCTTCAACTCAACATGAGCCTCATCCTGCTGCCACCATGGATTATGGACTGAAACTCGCTACCGCTGGTACTCCCGGACCGGACCGGTTTGTCCTGCCGGTGAACCACCTCCCCGTGAGGACGTCTCTCCCCGGCTGGGTGTCCCCACCTCGACGAGGCGAGTTCCCACCGGTCGGATCCATTGAGACCATCTCTGGTACAGTGAGTCACCATAACCTGGTAAAGCTAACGGCCTGTTGATACGTAACACTCCACGTAACTTATCCATCAGCACCTCCTCCATTCTAACTAAACTAAATGAAGATAAAATCCCCTAGTCTATAATATCACAGACTCAGATCGTTAAAACTTCTTTTAAAGATCAACTAAGAACACTTTAACATCGTGGTGACAAAGCTTAAACAACTGCTACCTCACTGCTAACTGTTTATAACTGTTTGTCCGTCTCTCTTTGATAATAAACTTGTAAAGTCTTATTCCGACTCAGACTTCCCTTCGTCAATATTAAAATACATGATCTACTCACTGTAACATCTGCAGAACCTAGAGTTCCTGTGAACACGGTAAGTGAAGCTTCAGAGGACCTCCTCTGTGTCAGAGTGACAAAACTGACCAGTGATTTCTACAGACGTGTGTGCTAATAAACTATAAAAGAGTTTATAAAAATAGATATATCATTGTCTTGTATATGGTCCCAGCCCAGAACAATCCTTGACCCTTTCTCGCCAGGTCTACCACCAGTTGACCAAATATCTCCAGACTGTCTGGGTCTGGGGGGGAGGGGGATCCTAGGGGATTCCAGAGGGGCTCATGTTGTTTTAGGGTTTATTGGGGACTCCTGAGGGGTTCCTATGGGGATTCCTGTAGGGGGGATTCCTGGGGGTGGCTCACTGGTTGATACCCTCAGAGAAAACATGTTTGTGAACCTGTAAAGCTGCTTGTTTTGTAATGTTCTGGTTCCTCTGGGAGAACATCATGAGCTGATGGACCCGTGGGGATGATGTCACAGCGAGGACAATGGGAGCATTCAGACATTCGCTGTAAAAGCTACAAATAGACACAGCCAGGGTTTGACTCCAACAGAGTGTCAGATCAAAACAAGTGTCTTAACATGATAACACGTTAATCTGAGGTTATATAACTGACCTCATTAGTCTCCTGTTTGACCCCTGGAGGTCACTGGGGTCTGCTTTGAGTCCTGGATGTTTTTACAGGAAAAGTACAGAGCTTTGATCAGGGAGCTTCCCTCCTGGTCCCATCAGAAACATTCTTTAGACGTCTGTTGATCTTCAACAAGTCTGGAATTTAAAGGTAAAACTCACAAAATAACTTCATTCTCTGTTGCATTCTGGGAAATGAAGTCCATCCCAGACTGCTGCAGTACCAGCTGCCTTCATTGAGTTTGTCACAACAAACGAGTGTCGGGACGCGTAGGTGGAGCTTCTCAGGTGTGCTCTTCAAGTCCTTACCCACAATGCAACATTGCCAAACAGCATCATGGAGAATGTGCAAGGCGGCTGCAGTTTCAGTTGAGTTTGAGCGTCAGATCACGAGGATGCAGCAGCTCAGTGTGTGTGTGTGTGTGTGTGAGAGAGTGTGTGTGTAAGTGTGTGTGTGTGTGAGTTTTCTGTCTGCCAGCAGCAGCAACATGTCAGGGGGGATGAGAGGAGCTGAACACTTGTTAAATCTGTCTGATGTAGCCTCCACACACACACACACACACACACACACACACACACACACACACACACACACACACACACACACACACACACACACACACACACACACACACACACACACACACACACACACACACACTCACACACACACACACACACACACTCACACACACACACACACACACACATCCCCATTCAAGTGCATCAGCTGCAGGCGACCCCCCCCCCCCCCACTGCAACCCAAACACATGAAAAATACATCAAACTGGAGCCGACGGCGGCGTCTCTGGATCAGTCTGAGAGACGTTTCTACAGAGGACACTGACGGAGAGACAGAGGACGTCCTGAGGGAAGGAGGATTATTATGTTAACGTCCCCCCCCCCCCCCCCCCCCCACACACACACACACTGAAGCCAGAACCAGGACTCTGCCTGCAGCCACGTGACCCACTTCCAGCCCAGACCTCCAGAGCCTCAGAGAACTGGTCCAGATGAGCAGGTCTGTGTCCTCTGGGTGTTCATGAACCGGGCTGGGCCAGAACCTTCACATGATGTGAGTGGCGTGCACGAGCAGTGCACGAGGAGTTCAGACGGGTCATCACAGAATTTTGTTCCTGTTACTTTCACCAAACTGGAGTTTGATGCAGATCATTTCTAAACTATCTGGAACAGAAGCATCAGCGCTCTGTGGGCGGGGCCCTGCTGGCATGGCCTTAATGATGCATGATGGGAGATCCTGCAACGACCAGGAGCCTCAGGTCCTCCTCCTGATCACCGAGGCTCCTAATGAGACGGAGAGACATGAAAGGGCTCGTTAGTTAGCAGACACTTAGAGACTCATTAGGATCTAAACTGCAATTAGATTAGATTGTAAAAACAGTCGAGTCCAAACGGGTCTGAGACAAGTCCAAACAAGTCTGAGACAAGTCCAAACGGGTCTGAGACAAGTCCAAACGGGTCTGAGACAAGTCCAAACGGGTCTGAGACAAGTCTAAACAGGTCTGAGACAAGTCCAAACGGGTCTGAGACAAGTCCAAACGGGTCTGAGACAAGTCCAAACGGGTCTGAGACAAGTCCAAACGGGTCTGAGACAAGTCTAAACAGGTCTGAGACAAGTCCAAACAAGTCTGAGACAAGTCCAAACGGGTCTGAGACAAGTCCAAACAGGTCTGAGACAAGTCCAAACGGGTCTGAGACAAGTCTAAACGGGTCTGAGACAAGTCCAAACGGGTCTGAGACAAGTCTAAACGAGTCTGAGACAAGTCCAAACGAGTCTGAGACAAGTCCAAACGGGTCTGAGACAAGTCTAAACAGGTCTGAGACAAGTCTAAACAGGTCTGAGACAAGTCCAAACGGGTCTGAGACAAGTCCAAACGGGTCTGAGACAAGTCTAAACGGGTCTGAGACAAGTCCAAACGGGTCTGAGACAAGTCCAAACGGGTCTGAGACAAGTCCAAACAAGTCTGAGACAAGTCCAAACGGGTCTGAGACAAGTCCAAACGGGTCTGAGACAAGTCCAAACAAGTCTGAGACAAGTCCAAACAAGTCTGAGACAAGTCCAAACGGGTCTGAGACAAGTCCAAACGAGTCTGAGACAAGTCCAAACGGGTCTGAGACAAGTCCAAACGGGTCTGAGACAAGTCCAAATGGGTCTGAGACAAGTCTAAACGGGTCTGAGACAAGTCCAAACGAGTCTGAGACAAGTCTAAACGAGTCTGAGACAAGTCCAAACGAGTCTGAGACAAGTCCAAACGGGTCTGAGACAAGTCCAAACGAGTCTGAGACAAGTCTAAACGAGTCTGAGACAAGTCCAAACGAGTCTGAGACAAGTCTAAACGAGTCTGAGACAAGTCTAAACGGGTCTGAGACAAGTCCAAACGAGTCTGAGACAAGTCCAAACGGGTCTGAGACAAGTCTACATGGGTCTGAGACAAGTCTAAACGAGTCTGAGACAAGTCCAAACGAGTCTGAGACAAATCTAAACGAATCTGAGACAAGTCCAAATGGGTCTGAGACAAGTTTAAATGGGTCTGAGATAAGTCTAAACGAGTCCCATCTGAAGAGTCAAGTCCAAACGGGTCTGAGACAAGTCCAAACGGCTCTGAGACAAGTCTAACGAGTCTGAGACAAGTCCAAACAAGTCTGAGACAAGTCTAAATGAGTGAGACAAGTCCAAACGGGTCTGAGACAAGTCCAAACGGGTCTGAGACAAGTCCAAACGGGTCTGAGACAAGTCCAAACGGGTCTGAGACAAGTCCAAACGGGTCTGAGACAAGTCTAAACAAGTCTGAGACAAGTCTAAACGAGTCTGAGACAAGTCCAAACGAGTCTGAGACAAGTCTAAACGAGTCTGAGACAAGTCTAAACGAGTCCCATCTGAAGAGTCGAGTCCAAACGGGTCTGAGACAAGTCTACACGGGTCTCAGACAAGTCTAAACGAGTCTGAGACAAGTCCAAACGAGTCTGAGGCAAATCTAAACAAATCTGAGACAAGTCCAAATGGGTCTGAGACAAGTCTAAACGAGTCCCATCTGAAGAGTCAAGTCCAAACGGGTCTGAGACAAGTCCAAACGGCTCTGAGACAAGTCTAACGAGTCTGAGACAAGTCCAAACAAGTCTGAGACAAGTCTAACGAGTCTGAGACAAGTCTAAACGAGTCTGAGACAAGTCCAAACGAGTCTGAGACAAGTCCAAACGGGTATGAGACAAGTCTAAACGAGTCTGAGACAAGTCTAAACGAGTCCCATCTGAAGAGTCGAGTCCAAACGGGTCTGAGACAAGTCTAAACGAGTCTGAGACAAGTCCAAACGAGTCTGAGACAAGTCCAAACGGGTCTGAGACAAGTCCAAACGAGTCTGAGACAAGTCTAAACGGGTATGAAACAAGTCTAAACGAGTCTGAGACAAGTCTAAACGAGTCCCATCTGAAGAGTCGAGTCCAAACGGGTCTGAGACAAGTCTACACGGGTCTCAGACAAGTCCAAACGAGTCTGAGACAAGTCCAAACGAGTCTGAGGCAAATCTAAACAAATCTGAGACAAGTCCAAATGGGTCTGAGACAAGTTTAAATGGGTCTGAGACAAGTCTAAACGAGTCCCATCTGAAGAGTCAAGTCCAAACGGGTCTGAGACAAGTCCAAACGGCTCTGAGACAAGTCCAAACAAGTGAAGAGACAAGTCCAAACAAGTCTGAGACAAGTCTAACGAGTCTGAGACAAGTCTAAACGAGTCTGAGACAAGTCTAAACGAGTCTGAGACAAGTCTAAACGAGTCCCATCTGAAGAGTCGAGTCCAAACGGGTCTGAGACAAGTCTAAACGAGTCTGAGACAAGTCCTAACGAGTCTGAGACAAATCTAAACGAATCTGAGACAATTCCAAATGGGTCTGAGACAAGTCTAAATGGGTCTGAGACAAGTCTAAACGAGTCCCATCTGAAGAGTCAAGTCCAAACGGATCTGAGACAAGTCCAAACGGCTCTGAGACAAGTCTAATGAGTCTGAGACAAGTCCAAACAAGTCTGAGACAAGTCTAAACGAGTCTGAGACAAGTCCAAACAAGTCTGAGACAAGTCTAAACGAGTCTGAGACAAGTCGAAACGAGTCCCATCTGAAGAGTCGAGTCCAAACGGGTCTGAGACAAGTCTACACGGGTCTGAGACAAGTCTAAACGAGTCCCACCTGAAGAGTCGAGTCCAAACGGGTCTGAGACAAGTCTAAACGAGTCAGACAAGTCCAAACGAGTCTGAGCCAAGTCTAAACGAGTCTGAGACAAGCCTAAACGGGTCTGAGACAAGTCTAAACAAGTCTGAGACAAGTCCAAACGGGTCTGAGACAAGTCTAACGAGTCTGAGAAAAGTCCAAACAAGTCTGAGACAAGTCTAAACGAGTCTGAGACAAGTCTAAACGAGTCCCATCTGAAGAGTTGAGTCCAAACGGGTCTGAGACAAGTCTAAACGAGTCCGAGCCAAGTCTAAACGAGTCTGAGACAAGCCTAAACGGGTCTGAGACAAGTCCAAATGGGTCTGAGACAAGTCCAAACGGGTCTGAGACAAGTCTAAACGAGTCTGAGATAAGTCTAAACGAGTCCCATCTGAAGAGTCAAGTCCAAACGGGTCTCAGACAAGTCTAAACGGGTCTGAGACAAGTCTAACGAGTCTGAGACAAGTCCAAACGAGTCTGAGACAAGTCCAAACGGGTCTGAGACAAGTCCAAACGGGTTGAGACAAGTCCAAACGGGTTGAGACAAGTCCAAACGAGTCTGAGACAAGTCCAAACGAGTCTGAGACAAGTCCAAACGAGTCTGAGACAAGTCCAAACGGGTCTGAGACAAGTCCAAACGGGTTGAGACAAGTCCAAATGGGTTGAGACAAGTCCAAACGGGTTGAGACAAGTCCAAACGGGTTGAGACAAGTCCAAATGAGTCTGAGACAAGTCCAAACGAGTCTGAGAAAGTCCAAACGGGTCTGGGACAAGTCCAAACGGGTCTGAGACAAGTCCAAACGACTCTGAGACAAGTCCAAACGGGTCTGAGACAAGTCCAAACGAGTCTGACACAAGTCCAAACGAGTCTGAGACAAGTCCAAACGGGTCTGAGACAAGTCCAAACGAGTCTGAGACAAGTCCAAACGGGTCTGAGACAAGTCCAAACGAGTCTGAGACAAGTCCAAACAAGTCCCATCTGAAGAGTCGAGTCCAAACGGGTCTGTGACAAGTCTTTTTTTTTAACCCCGTGTCCTGTCCGGCTGTGGAGCAAACAGAATAATGTCTGAGTGCCAAAAACAAGGTGAGAGGTTACAGCCACTGCTATAAAACTCCTCCTGATTTTTGTTTAAATATAACCCCCAAAATCTTTATTAGAATGTTTTTATGGTTGATTGGACACGGAGCCTGAAAGTGAAGGGAAGGGTACAGAAAGAGGGATGGGGGAGAAAGTAAACAGAAAAAGAAGAGAACAAGAGACGTGAAGAGTCCACTTCTAGACCTGTAAATAAAGCACAAACAAACAAAACAGGAGAAAAGATACAACAGCAACAAACAGCATATGAATACACAACAGTTGTGATATTCTTCAAATGTATACGTATACACCAGTTCAAGAGAGTTCAGTGTCAACCACAGCCCCAGTCAATGTGTCTGAAAACACCTGAGTCGTCTTTATGTGAGCACCTTGTGATCACCTGTGTGTATATATGCGCGCTTGTTTATGTAAGGTTTCTCTATTGAAACATTCAATAATAAGTTAGAGGAGCCACAGACCCGCCCCCAAGGCCCACGGAGGACGCGGAGGAGGTCCAGGCCCCAGACGTCCAGAGGACACCCAGGGCACGGACACCCCAGGAGCCCCACACAGCGCCACGGAGCCCACAGAGTCCCCCACCCCCACCCCAGCAGGGTAACTATACCTCACCCAGCAGGGTGAAGCCTGGTTTATACTTCTCCGATAGCACGTTTGCGCTCACACGTATTGACAGAGACATTTTTGATCTTTACTTCTCCGTCAGTGTTGTGAAGCAATTCTCCACCAGGACAGCAGAGGGTGCATAACTTTTCTGCAGTAATCGGTCGACCAAAGTTTGTTTATTTCAGCTCAGTAATGGCCGACAGAGAGCGAATTTTGATTGAGTTTGAACAGATTGATCTGGAGGAACAAACAATGTTGTTAAAAAGAATGAAACAGAAGTGAGGAGA
>SSNR01000545.1:105185-126354 GCA_006937965.1 Callopanchax toddi
GTAGAACCATCAGCCGTTAGACGGTAGAACCATCAGCCGTTAGACCGTAGAACCATCAGCCGTTAGACCGTAGAACCATCAGCCGTTAGACCGTAGAACCATCAGCCGTTAGACCGTAGAACCATCAGCTGTTAGACCATAGAACCATCAGCTGTTAGACCATAGAACCATCACTGCTCCCTCATAACAATAACCCTATTCAGTCTGATAGTTAGGGGTGTTGGAAAAAATCGATTCACATTCGAATCGTTTTAATTTATGAAGATTCAGAATCGATTCAAAATGTCCAAAAATCGATTTTTCGAGTCTCGTCTGACGAGACGAGTCGAAACGGGTCTCATCTGACGAGTCGAGTCAACACGGGTCTCGTCTGACGAGACGAGTCCAAACAAGTCGAAACGGGTCTCGTCTGACGAGACGAGTCAAAACGGGTCTCGTCTGACGAGTCGAGTCCAAACAAGTCGAAACGGGTCTCGTCTGACGAGTCGAGTCCAAACGGGTCTCGTCTGACGAGTCGAGTCCAAACGAGTCGAAACGGGTCTCCTCTGAAGAGTCGAGTCGAAACGGGTCTCGTCTGACTAGACGAGTCCAAACGAGTCGAAACGGGTCTCCTCTGAAGAGTCGAGTCGAAACGGGTCTCGTCTGACTAGACGAGTCCAAACGGGTCTTGTCTGACGAGTCGAGTCCAAACGAGTCGAAACGGGTCTTGTCTGACAAGTCGATTCCAAAGTCATTTGAAGCTAAACATGTAGACAGGTCTTCATAGATATTTTACTTTTAATTGATGCCTCATGGAAATGAGTAAAATGTTCACGTGTCCCTGTACAGGTGTAGGAGCGTGCACGTGTCCCTGTACAGGTGTAGGAGAGTGCACGTGTCCCTGTACAGGTGTAGGAGCGTGCACGTGTCCCTGTACAGGTGTAGGAGCGTGCACGTGTCCCTGTACAGGTGTAGGAGAGTGCATGTGTCCCTGTACAGGTGTAGGAGCGTGCACGTGTCCATGGGTTTAGTCAAACCGTACTGGAGGCTAGAGATTTAATTAAACCCAGAACCTGACTCAGGACCAGAAGACACAAACTGAAGTCCTCAGGTCTCCTGACGTCTTAAGATCCAGACCAGCTGCTTCGTGTCTTCTGTGAGACCATCAGCAGGACTGTGAATCTGACCCTGGTCCAGAAGCCACCAGACTCTGATTCCTTTAAAAAGACTTTATTTACACAATCCACTCAAACATCAGCATCACATTATTTACAAGTTAAGACCAGCTGGGGGTGGAGGACCTCCTGATCCTCCTCAGTGGTCCAGGAAGCTAAAGATGCTCCTCTGGGAGGGCTTTGTCTGAGCAGCAGGTCTGGTCTCTCTGCAGATCCTCTTGGCTGCTGGACTCTCCGCCTCCACCAGAGACCTCCTCTTCGTCACCTGATGAGCAAACATCCACAATCAGCGTCTACTTCTGGTTCTACTGGGGGCTCCTCAGGCCTGGACTGTGGCGCCCCCTGCTGTCAGACCCACAAACAGAACCCCCTGAGTCAGAGTGGTCCAGAAGCGCCCCCTGCTGGAGGACCAAAACCACCACATCCCTTCTTTCCACTTCATCCTGTTTGATCTCAGCAGGAATCACTTCAGACTTAATCAGCTGGATAGGAAAACATGATGGAAGACACTGATCCTGTTACGGCTTACAGAACAGCATTAGAGGTCAGAGGGGGCGGGGCTAATTAGTGATGGACGTTTTTACTAAACTGTGAAGTCTGCTGCTCGTGACATGTTTTCACTTTTAGGTGGTTCTGGAAGGTAACGACAAACATAAAACCAGAGGAAACCCAGAGCAGAGCGGAGCCGGGTCAGGTGTTAACCAGGGCTTTTATTTAGGCTGAGATATTAAAATGTGAAAAAAGATGTTATGATTGAACTGATCACCAGTCAGATCAGCAGCCCTCACAGGTTGATGCAACTTCTAAAGTTTACTGGAAGAAAAACACAAGTCATTTAAAGTAAATCAGTTCTGAGTAGAGTCTGACTGCTCAGCTGAGAATCTAAATCATCATGCTTTTACTTCATTTCTCAATTTTTTTTATTGATGTCGTTAAAGGCACACTACGCAGTTTAGCTTCTTTTTAGCACCCCCTAGTGTCTGTTTTAAATCACTGCTGTAAAACCGTTAGCATCGTCTGCTCAGAAAGCCCTAAATCTCCCTGTTAAACGTCTCCTCAGCCTTCACTGCTTTCTACTGGAGCGGTTCATCACTCAGTCAAAGAAATCAGCTGTTCAAGCAGGGAGAGATGGGAAAAATCAGGAATCAGGAGCTAAAAACACTCCGGAGCTAGCATAACAGCTAGCCACATTGGGTTAGCCTAACCCTCTGAGATACGGGACTTTGTGAGACTTCAGGACACCGGACCAGAGACTCAGAAGTTACAGACGTGGTATTCTGGATCCAAGCAGCAGATGGAGCAGAGGGACTTTATGAACCTGTAAAGGGTTAGACTGGATCAGATTAGGGGTGGGAATCTTCAGGGTCCTCACGATTCGATTACGATTCAGAGAGCTGCGACTATAAAACGATTATTGATGAAAGATGTATTGTTCTTCCCCCTCACCTTCCTGCCATGTGACTATGAGGTACTCTTAAAGCATTTGTAATAACCCGACATGATTTTACTTCCATTATCTTTAATTATTTAATAATAATTTAATTATTAAAACATAGCAGTGTTTAAATGTGTAAAGATAAGTTTAAGTACAGTCCCTCCAGGAAGGTGTGTGGTTTTTGTGATGGTTTCATCCTAAAATGACTGATTAGCAAAACATTTTTCAAAAGTTGTGGTCAAAGTTGCAGTTTTTTTCAAGCATTTTTTGTTTAAGGTTTTATTTTGTTTATATGCACACACTGTATGCGCCGTTTCATCATAATATAAAGACTACAAGATGCTGTAATCACCATGACGACAGAGCTGACTGTCTCAGCATCACTCAGGTGTTACAGCGCGAGCGACTCGATTTACTTTTAGACGTTCACCTCAAAGGTTCACTGGTTCAGCAGGAAGAGGTTCCTCGTGATCGCTCACTGGATACACACATCACGTGGTTGTTCGCATGTTTAAAAAAACGACGTTCAAAGGATTTCACGTTAGTTCACGCTGACGCCCCGGTCCTATTTTCTCACGGAGTAGCAAAACCGCCGACTCAGCACAGTTTAGGACACAGATCAGTTCTTTTTAAACACAGTTTCTCACATTGACCGAATACGGACTTTAAACAGAACTCACCTCGTCTCTTTCAGCACTCTTATCAGACCCCCCCCCCCAGCCGCGGACCCTCTGCTCCTCTCTGTTCAGCCAAGCGAATATTTTGGTGTATAATCCATCACATGATGTTTGGTTCAGAACAGCTTCTACCACTCTTGTGTAATCGCTGCTTTGGGAAATTGACTCGCTCGTATTTTAGCTGTAATATATTATAGAATCTGGCCGGTGCGTTTAGCGGCTCGACTCAAAAGCAGGAAGTAAACACAGCTCGAGGCAACAGGGATTGGTCAAAACTTTTTCAAATGGCGGTGATTGGTCAAAAAAGAAGGCGACGCACGACAAACACCAAGATGATTGGTCAGATTTGGGAGGAAAGTTGGTGAAATTCCAAGGCCGCAAACATTAATAATAGAATCGAATTTTTATATTTTTCAATCGATTGATAATCGTTCCTGTCTGCATCTTGATGCATCGGAAAAACGACTTTATCTCCCACCCCTAGATCAGATTAGCTCAGACTGGGTCAGATTAGATCAGACTGGGTCAGATTAGCTCAGACTGGATCAGATTAGATCAGACTGGATCAGATTAGCTCAGACTGGGTCAGATTAGCTCAGACTGGATCAGATTAGATCAGACTGGATCAGATTAGATCAGACTGGGTCAGATTAGATCAGACTGGATCAGATTAGATCAGATTAGATCAGACTGGATCAGATTAGATCAGACTGGATCAGATTAGATCAGACTGGATCAGATTAGATCAGACTGGGTCAGATTAGATCAGACTGGATCAGATTAGATCAGACTGGGTCAGACTGGATCAGATTAGATCAGACTGGATCAGATTAGATCAGACTGGATCAGATTAGATCAGACTGGATCAGATTAGCTCAGACTGGGTCAGATTAGATCAGACTGGATCAGATTAGCTCAGACTGGGTCAGATTAGCTCAGACTGGGTCAGATTAGATCAGACTGGATCAGATTAGATCAGATTAGATCAGACTGGGTCAGATTAGATCAGACTGGGTCAGATTAGATCAGACTGGATCAGATTAGATCAGACTAGGTCAGATTAGATCAGATTAGATCAGACTGGATCAGATTAGATCAGACTGGATCAGATTAGATCAGACTGGATCAGATTAGATCAGACTGGGTCAGATTAGATCAGACTGGATCAGATTAGATCAGATTAGCTCAGACTGGATCAGATTAGATCAGACTGGATCAGATTAGATCAGACTGGGTCAGATTAGATCAGACTGGATCAGATTAGATCAGACTGGGTCAGATTAGATCAGACTGGGTCAGATTAGATCAGATTAGCTCAGACTGGATCAGATTAGATCAGACTGGATCAGATTAGCTCAGACTGGATCAGATTAGCTCAGACTGGGTCAGATTAGATCAGACTGGATCAGATTAGATCAGACTGGGTCAGATTAGATCAGACTGGATCAGATTAGATCAGATTAGCTCAGACTGGATCAGATTAGATCAGACTGGATCAGATTAGCTCAGACTGGGTCAGATTAGCTCAGACTGGATCAGATTAGATCAGACTGGATCAGATTAGATCAGACTAGATCAGACTGGGTCAGATTAGATCAGACTGGTCAGATTAGATCAGATTAGATCAGACTGGATCAGATTAGCTCAGACTGGGTCAGATTAGATCAGACTGGATCAGATTAGATCAGACTGGATCAGATTAGATCAGATTAGATCAGACTGGATCAGATTAGATCAGACTGGATCAGATTAGATCAGACTGGGTCAGATTAGATCAGACTGGATCAGATTAGATCAGACTGGGTCAGATTAGATCAGACTGGATCAGATTAGATCAGATTAGATCAGACTGGGTCAGATTAGATCAGACTGGATCAGATTAGATCAGACTGGGTCAGATTAGATCAGACTGGATCAGATTAGATCAGACTGGGTCAGACTGGATCAGATTAGATCAGACTGGATCAGATTAGATCAGACTGGATCAGATTAGATCAGACTGGGTCAGATTAGATCAGACTGGGTCAGATTAGATCAGACTGGATCAGATTAGATCAGATTAGATCAGACTGGGTCAGATTAGATCAGACTGGGTCAGATTAGATCAGACTGGATCAGACTGGATCAGATTAGATCAGACTGGATCAAGGACAGGATTTGAAATATGAACAAGTTACATAGTGGGCCTTTAACTTTCACAGCCGGCCAGTCTAAACCAGTTTAAAGTGAAAATGATTTCCCACTTTACAGGAACAGTGTGCATGTCCATCCAGTGTTGAAGGGTTCAGACACGTAGGAACCAGTTTATACTGGTGCTCAAATCCTAAAGAACATCCAGTTTAACTCCGTTCATTAGAGTTTTATAAACAGACAGGAAGTGGTCGCAGCGTTGGGACCTGATTCGTCCCACACCTGGTTCTCAGACTCAGAGCACCCGTTTATCCCTCACACTCTTTACCTCCACTGCTTTTCATCTCTCTCTCAGATGAATGTTGTTATGTAGCCCTGTTGTCGCTCTTGGCCAGGACGCTCTTGGAAAAGAGGTTTTTAATCTCAGTGAGACTTTTTCCTGGTTAAATAAAGGTGATAAATAAAACACCGTCCTTATCTCGAGGCCAGTGGAGTTTCTCAGTCTTTCGGAGTGGATTTGACCCCGTTGGACAGCGCGAGGGTCAAACAGGACAAAACAACATTAAGGCTCAAACATCAAGGACACTTCCTGTTTGTTTCATTTAAAACTCTGAACTTTAGTAGGACTTGGGCTCGTTCACCCTGCTGGACACCGTTTATTATATTAAAAACCGTCATTTTGTAATGATTTTAATTGAACAGAACTGCTAAAAAAAGAGGACAAAATCTTTATTTCACTTAGAGAAAGGTCAAAAACTAGGTGGAGAAAATGGACCCAACACGTGTGTAATAGCTGAAGGACGTACACCTGACGTGTAATAACAACCTGCTGTCCTCTGCTGCCCCCTGGTGGAGCTCCTGTAACACATCTGACTGCTCGTCTCCTCCAGGAGGGACAGGTGTTTGTGGTTCCTCCCAGCTGACTGAAGTAAACAACAGCTGATGTCTAGCCCCGTGACGTGATGACATCATCGGTCACTCACCTGTTTCTGGGGGGCGGCTGACCCCGCGCTGACCTTCTCAGGTGAGAGCGTGTGGAACAGGAACCCTCGGCTGTTTTTGGGAGCCAGAGGATTACCGCCTGAGATGGAAGCCAGTTTCTGAAGGACGGCCTGAGGCTGGCTCAGGAGAGACCCCCTCCTCACCTGGAACAGACCCAACGCTCAGAACCGAGCCAGAACCGCCTCCGAC
Source organism: Callopanchax toddi (assembly GCA_006937965.1). Taxonomy (NCBI): domain Eukaryota; kingdom Metazoa; phylum Chordata; class Actinopteri; order Cyprinodontiformes; family Nothobranchiidae; genus Callopanchax; species Callopanchax toddi. Next base: position 111,773 of record SSNR01000545.1, read on the forward strand.
GGAACGCAGAGGGTGTACACTCACCTGTAGAGGCTGCGAGGGTTTTTGAAACGGATTCAGAGCCGAGCTGGACTTTGGTTCTGGTGCTGCAGGAGGTTCTGGGTCCAACAGGTAAAGAGTTCAGTTAATGACTCAGATCGACTCGAGTCCAACGGCTAACCTGACAAACCGTCTGAGGAGCGCACAGACCTGTCCTCTGCAGACGTCTGGCTGTCAGCTTCTTGGCCAGCTTCATGAAGCGACTGTCTTCATCCTCATCCTCCGCGTCCACGTCCTCCCCCGTCCTGGGTCTCTGCTCCGACTGGGAGGGGACAGGCGGGACGTTCAGACCAGGAAGAAATACAGGAAATACACACAAAACAGGAAACGCACACAAACTAAAAACAGGAAGTAGACGGAAATCAAACCAGGAAAAGAGCCAACCCAAACAGGAAGTAGACGGTCTGCTTCAGGAGGACCTACCTGCTCTCTGAGCCACTGCTCTCTCTCCAGTCGCTCCTTCCTCCTCTGAATCTCGGTCGGATCCACATCGTCACCCTCCTCCCCCTCCTCCTCCCCCACCTCCCCCGTCACGCCCACACTGAAGGCGTGGTCTAGAGGAGAGCAGAAACACTGTCGTTTTCTTTCCCATCGTCTCCAGCTCCTGGCTCTGGGATCCCTGACCCTCCCGTCGACTCACCCATGTTCTTCCAGCGGAAGCGGCGAGCTCGTCCCGGTCCGTCCGAGTGCAGGTCCCCGTCAGCCAGGTACTGCTCCTGGAACAGCCTCAGGCGGCGCTTGTCATCGTCCAGAATCTGCTTCCTGCAGGACGACAAACACAAAGCGTTCGATCCAGACCGAGCCTGCAGGTCCTCCAGGTTCTGCTGGAGCTGACCCAAACTCACATGTGGATCTTGTTGACTTGGTTCTGCAGTTCTTCATCAGAGGGAAGTTCTTCCAGAAGCTCCTCTTCCTCGTACTCGCTTCCTCGGTCACCATCCTCATCATCGCTGCCGACATCACTGCCTGAAAGCTCCGCCTCCGAGTCCACGTAGTCCATCAGAGTCCTGCAAAGGGACCGAACCGAGTTACCAACCAGACCAGCCCAGTCTGGTGTTTTCACCTGAAGAGGAAACGTTTCAGACGGATCCTCGTGTTCTGAGGTTCATCCTGTTCCGTTTCCTCTCTTCAGGTTTCAGGAAGCTTTCATCTCAAAACTCCTTCCACTGTTTACATTTTCTTCTTCTTGACTCGATGTGAGAACACGGCCTCCATCTCCTCCTCTTCCACATCGTCCTCCTCCTCCTCCTCATCGTCGTCCTTCTCCTCCTGCACACACACACACACACACTTCCTTTATGAGCTGTAAACGATGACCTCTGAACCAGCAGACATTGAGACTCTTTACCTGCTCGCTCTCTACGTCTGACAGGAGGTGAAACTCACAGTCTTCTTCTTCGTCCTCCTCCTCCTCCGTCCTGTCAAAATAAAACCAGATGACGATCACAAACCCTGCAGTAAAACCAGACGTCTGACTGGTGATGATGAACGTTCTACTGAACCTTTGCTCAGCAGCTGCAGTCGTGTGAGAAGCTGGAACAGATTAAAATAAAGGATCAGGACTTAACGAGTCCAGGACCAGCTGTCAGACCTCCTCCCTCCATGCTTGGCTTATTTTATTACTTTTTTCAAACTAAATGAATCTAAACCAGGTTCCTACCTGGACCCTGTAGCTGACCCACACCAGGTTCTTCATCCTGCCCCCCCTCCTTCCTCTGTGTGGGGGGGAAGGCTCCGGAGCACAGCCCCAGCAGCTCGTCCTCCTGCGTGGTGATGAGCTCCTGGCCTCGGCGCTCCGCCGTCCCGAACCCCCCTGAGCACAGCCCCAGCAGCTCCCCCATGTGGGCGTCCATGGCGTTTTCATCCAGGCTGTCCAGGACCAGCTGCCTCTTGTGTGGGGGGGGCGCTCCGGGCCGCGGGCCCACGTTCAGGAAGCCGTCGGCGTCCAGGAGCTGGGAGTGGGTGTCATCTTCCAGGGAGAAGCGACCCTGGGAGTCTCCGCCCACACCGGGACCAGAAGCTGCCCCCCCCACGGGTCCAGAGCTGGCGCCGGGGGAGGGGGGGGCATACAAGTCCTGGGAGTCCTCCACTGGGAGGCAGAGAGACGGCTCCGACAGTCGACCAGAACTCTGACCAGAACCAAGACAACACGTTAGAATTCAGACAGAAAGACACACGTCCTCCACTCTGGAGTGTTCTGTCCCTGTCCCCGTCTCTGGGGTCACAACAAGTCAACAGATGGACGTGCTCAGTCCGCCTTCAGGAACCAGACCTATTGGTTCCTGAAGGCGGCATCAGCCTGGAGCTTATCTCAACACTTCTGCTCTAAAGCTTCGAAGACACTCGAAAACAAGATGAGTCCAATGTCCTCTACCAAGCGTAGTTTGACCCCTTTCAGGTCCAGGTGAGTCGAGTCTCACCTTGGAGGCGGAGCCGAGGAAGCTGGGCCTGAAGAAGCAGGGTGACGGCGAGCGGAAGGCGGAGCCGTTGGACACGCCCCTTCCTGCAGAGCGTTGGTGATTGACGGGCTGGTAGGAAGTGACCATGGACCCCGCCAGCTCAAAGCTGCCGTCCTTCATCAGGGAGTCTTCCTCCTCTGGAGATAAAAACAGGTGAGGATCAACCAGAACACAAGCCCCGCCCTCTCCTCTTCACCCACCTGTCTTACTGCTGCCGTCACACGTGGCGGGTCCAGACTTCCTCACGCCGTCTCTGAAAACAACAACTCAGGTTAAAACCACCACACGGGTCACTCAGAGGTTTGGTGGACGCCTCAGGATGAAGTTCTGTTCAGCGGTTCTCACCAGGGCTACACGTTTTACTTCCTGTCGTTGAACTCACCCTGTACGGGAACACGAGCTGCCAGGAAACAGCAGCAGAGTCCCGTCGGTGGTCAGCAGGTCTGGAGTCTGAGCAGACGGAGGAGGAGGACCAGGAGGAGGAGGAGGAGCGCTGTCCTCGTCCTCCTTCTCCTCCCCGTCATCACCTCCCAGCAGGTCCTCCACTCCCTGACACACAGACACTAGTAAAGAAAACAGATCGGACCTCAAACCAGGAGATGTTGACCCAGTAGTACCTCCTCTTCCTCAGACTCATCAGTCATGTCTTCCTCCTCCTCCTCCTCCTCCTCACAGTCCTCATTGTCGAGGCGGTGAAGCTCCGCCCTACGGATCCTCTCCTCCTGTCTGCGCTGAGCCATGGCGACCTGCAGGCGCTGCTTCAGGGTCAGCAGCTTCTCCCCTTCAGGACAGAACGCCGTTAGATCCTGGTCCTGAGCTAGGAACCAGTACCTGGTTCAGAACCGCGTCGGTCCCCTGTCATGACTCACCTGGCTTGGTGGCTGGCTCTTCAGCTCCGCCCTCTTTCACGGTGACGGTGAGGGACTCTGCGTGTAGCTCCTCCTTCCCAGCGGGGTCCCCGTCTTTGCGGACGATGGTGAGGTTCACGCTGCGCTCCACTGGAGGGCGGACAGGCGCCTGAATGTGCCGAAGGTAGCGCTCCTTCAGCGCCTCCACACCTGGTTGAAGCAGAGAACCGTGAGAAGACTCAGAACCAGCAGACCGGTTCTGGGGTCTGGACTGGGACAAACCTGGGTTAACGTGTGGAGGTTCCAGCTGAACAAACGCCCCGTCGCCTGGGCACAGCCTGGCCACAGGAGGCGGGTCCAGACCCAGTTCCTTCAGGCGGGTCAGTCTGGTCTTCTTTGGCTTGGTGGGTTCTGCTGGTCTTGGATCAGAGTCCTGGGGAGGTTCTGTTTGATGGACTTCAGAAGCTGCTGGAGTCCCGTTCTCATCCGGGTGAGCGGAGGTCTCCACACAGCCTGGAGCAGGATCAGCACCGACCGAGTCCTGCAGACTCTCAGAGAGGTACAGCATCGGACCTGAATCCTGCTCCAGGTCTGCAGCTCCATCGAGTGACCCCAGGTCCTCCTGCTGGGGGGGGGAGGTGGCTGCAGGCTCATGTAAAGGCTGGATCTGATTGGAGGACAGATCCAGAGAGGGAGGAGCTTCCTGCTGGCTGAGGGCAGCAGATGGAGGAGGAGGTTCCATCATCATTTCTGAGTACTTAGCAGATCTGAAAGAAGGATTTTCATTTATTAGAATAAAAACAATTAACCAAACATTCACATAAACTAACAGTCAGGGTCTGGTTAGTGATGTTTACACATGAGCAGGGGGCTCATTTATAAAACCTGCTTACGCACAAAATGGGCCTGAAAGTTGCCCAAGTCACTTTTTACTCAAACTTTGGGATTTATAAAAGAAAACGTAACGTTAAAATGTGGCAACTCTAAGCAAACTTTAGACCTTGAACCTGTAGGAGACGTGAGACCAGTCAGAGCAGCTGGTGAGATGAAACATGGTGAATTTATGACACAATTAAAGACTTGTAGACCCTCACACACACAGAACCAACAATCCGTCTCTAAAAAGAATAAAAAATAAAATCTGAATGAAAATCTGTCTCATTTATAATAATATCATTCTGTTCATTCAGTGGTCTTCAGATTATAGAACAGCTGCTCTGATTGGAGCATTAATTGTGATTTCTGAGACTTAGGAATCCTGCAGGGACACTTGTGCGTAATGCGCTGGATGAGCTGCAGCTCAGCCAGTAGTCAGACTCCGGATGAATGGGAGAGAGTTTTTAGAGATTTCTAGACAATGACTGGACCATCGATCAGCTGATAGATTCATTAGAGTAAGTAAGTAAGTAAGTAAAGTTTATTTCTATTGCACCTTTCACAGAAAAAAATCACAAAGTGCTTCACAGAAAAACAGAATCAAACATGATAAAACAAAGAAAATCAATAAAACAAACAAAATATCATTACAAATCAAAATCATTAAACAACAACAAGAGAACACAAAAGAGTTATTTAAAAGCAGTTTTGAATAATTGGGTCTTCAGCTGCTTTTTAAAGGAGTCCAGACTGTCTATACAGCGTCAAACTAAAGGAAGGTCATTCCAAAGTCGCGGTGCAACAGACTGGAAGGAGCGATCACCTGGACTTTAAATCTGGTCCTTGGAACTGTTAGTAGATTCTGGTCTGTGGACCTGAGGACTCAGGTTGGAACTGTTAGTAGATTCTGGTCTGTGGACCTGAGGACTCGGGTTGGAACTGTTAGTAGATTCTGGTCTGTGGACCTGAGGACTCAGGTTGGAGCTGTTAGTAGATTCTGGTCTGTGGACCTGAGGACTCAGGTTGGAACTGTTAGTAGATTCTGGTCTGTGGACCTGAGGACTCGGGTTGGAGCGTAGGTCTTTATCAGGTCAGTAACATAAAGAGGACCTTGACCATGTAGGGCCCTGAAAGTTAGAGTCAGGATTTTAAAATGAACTCTACATTTAACAGGTAACCAATCAGAGACCTCAGAATAGGAGTGATGTCATCTTTCCTGTTTGCTCCAGTGAGGAGCCTCGCTGCAGAGTTCTGGACCAGCTGAAGGCCATAAAGGGCTTTTTGGTTCAAACATGTGAAAAGTGTGTTACAGTCATCTAGACGGGAGGAGATCAAAGCATGAAGAACCATTTCCTGTTCAGGTTTTGACACCAACTTTCTCAGTTTGGAAATATTTCTCAGATGATAAAAACAGTTTCTGACCAGCTGTTTTGAGTGACCTTCAAGAGACATTGATTGGTCGAAAATACCCAGAATCCTCAGGTTTGACTTTACAGCAGAACTTAAATGTCCAATCTGTTGACTGATCAGAGGGACCGTCCTATCAGGGACAACAATCAGACATTCAGTCTTTTCAGGGTTTAACTGAAGGAAGTGATTTTCTAACCAGTTAGTAGCTGACAGACACTCCAGTAGTTCAGACAGTTTGTAGAACTCTGAGTCCTTGAAGGAGCAGTACAGCTGAATGTCATCTGCATAAAGGTGGTAGGAGACATTGGGACATCTACTAATGATCTGTCCAAGAGGATGGAGATATAGTAAAAACAGGAGTGGACCCAGAACAGAGCCCTGGGGTACCCCACAGAACAGATCTGTAGTATCTGACATGATGTTGTTTATATGGACACTGAGACTACGATCTGAACCAGTCTAGACCAGGTCCAGAGATCCCACCAAGTCACGGAGTCTGTTCATTAAGGTGCTGTGATCAACAGAAAGGTCCAACAGAACTAAGACTGTAAACTCCCCGGAGTCTGCTGCCATCATGATGTCACTGATACTTTGAGTAAAGCTGTTTCTGTTGAATGTTTTTTACGGAAACCAGATTGGAATTTATCAAAAATGTTGTGTTGTTCCAGAAAAGAGACCAGCTGATCAGCCACAACTCTTTCTAAGAGTTTAGAGATATAGCTCAGTTTGGAAATGGGCCTGTAGTTATTTGGCTGAGAGGAGTCCAGACTGGGTTTTTTAAGGATGGGTTCAATAACAGCGTGTTTAAAGATGGAGGACGGAGCCGGTTTGGAGGGATAGACTGATAAAATCAACAATGCATGGGCCAACTAGGTCAAAAGCTTTAAGAAGCAAAGAGGTTGGGAGAATATCAACTGGGCTTGGAGTTGGCTTCATGTTTTTAAGAATGAGACAGATGTCCTGAAAATGAACAGGTGTGAAGAAGGACCAGGTATGGGAAGGAGGAGGGTGGATGGAGAACAGGGAGCAGATGGGGGTGAGAAACCTGACCTGATGGTTCTAATTTTGTTCTCAAAGAATGAAAGGAAGTTGTTCCAATCAGACCTTGAGAACACAGGGATTTGGGGCGTTTTAGGTGAAACTATCTGATTGATCGTGTCAAACAGAACTTTGGAGTTTTTATTTGAGGAAATTAGTTGAGAGAAGTAAACAGCTCTGGAGTTTTTAACCATTTCATTTAAAGAAGTTATCAATTCCTTAAGGTACAGTCGGTGAATTTCCATTCTTGTTGATTTCCAAAGCCTCTCAGCTTTACGGCATGTCCTTCTGAGATTATAAATATGTTCGTTCATCAGGGACTGTTCCTTCTATGAGATACCGCTGTTTGTTTAACTGGAGCTACCTTATCTAAGATAGTAGAACACTGCTGATTAAATGACTGGATGAAGGACTTTGCATCTTCACCATGAACTAAGTTTCTATCAAACATTACAGAAAAACCATCAGCTGCTGACTGATTAATGATGAACTCAGTTTGTGAGGGACAGGATCAACGTTAGACTGAATCTTAAAGAAAACACAGCTGTGGTCACTCACATGAACCTCCTCAACATGTAGCTGATTGATGTTTAGACCCAGAGAGAAGACTAGATCCAAAGTGTGACCCATATTATGGGTTGGTCCTGATACGTGCTGTACAAAGTTAAAAGAATCAGTGATGGATAAGAAAGCATCCTATGGATCAACTGGGTCCAGTATTAGATCAACAGAACCATCAGAACCAGTAAAACCCGGTGTCACCGGCCGTTCTCAGGTTTCAACCAGCGATTGATCCAACAGGTTGACTGTTTAACAGGATGAACAACAGCTGCAGTCAGACTGACTCTCTGCACTTCGTGTCTCTGACCCGTCAACATTTCACCTCCTAATCAAACATTTTCCCGTCCATCCACCACAAGCACCTGGAGCTTCAGCCTCTGTAAAATCACGTTTCCTAAACCTCTCCGTTGTCACGATTTACTGTTAAAAGCCAGAAACCCACCGGCTTATGCAGATGTAATTATTCATGAGGTCATTGACCGTATATGTCAGAATGTGGTGTGTAGGAGGAGGGTTCTGACCCAGAAACAGCTGAGACCAGTTCTAGGTCTGAGAGCTGTTTATAAAGCAGAACAGTGGATCTGTGCGTCTGCAGGGTTTTAGAAATCAGAAATAGAATTTGTGTACCTGAAAATTTTTTGCTGAGCTTAAAAACGTTTTAGTAAGGATTCTACGTGAAGTTTTATAAATGAGCACCCTGGTCTTTATTTAACCTCCTCATCTCGATTAAAGTGAACGTTTTTGTCCTAAAACCATCCTTTTAGTTCCAGTTTAAACCTGGTTCTGGTTCTGATGACTACATCTGACCTGCTGGTACTGGTTTGGGTTATCTCTACAACTACTAGAAGGTGTATTTTTATATTTCTGATTAACTTTACAAACCCTGGACCGTCACTTACAGAAAAGGAAGAGGAGGAATAAATGAACGATGTAAAAACTCAAACTGGCTGAACCTGTAAAGAACTAGAACACCAGGCTACGTCTCATTCAACCAGCAGGAACTACTCCTCGAGCCCCTCTCAGGTGATCTAAGCATCATGTGATCAGTACCTGAGCAGCGCCATGGCTGGACCCTCGGGGCGGGCCCTCCTCTTGTAGAACTGCTCAATGGTTTTGGGTTCTGGGACGTGGTACGGCAACCCGAGAGTGGACTCTAGGAAGGCAGAGGGAAACGTTCAGCCTGCAGCAGGTCAAACACCTGGTTAATGAGCGTGGAGTAAACTGACCTCGGACCAGCCTCTGAGACTCACTGTGGAGCTGCTTCATCGCCTCTCTGCTGGCTCGAGCTGCTTTCCTCTCCTCAAGTCCCACAGAGACCAAAAGACGCTTTATTTAATCAGAGGAAACATGGAACTGGCTCCAGGGACCCAATTCAACACCAACGTACCCGAATATTACACTCTGACATCACAACGCACACACACACCCAAACACTACACTCTGACATCACAACGCACACACACACCCAAACACTACACTCTGACATCACAACGCACACACACACCCAAACACTACACTCTGACATCACAACGCACACACACACTGAACACTACACTCTGACATCACAACGCACACACACACCGAACACTACACTCTGACATCACAACGCACACACACACCCAAACACTACACTCTGACATCACAACGCACACACACACCAACACTACACTCTGACATCACAACGCACACACCCGAACACTACACTCTGACATCACAACGCACACACCATGAACACTACACTCTGACATCACAACGCACACACACACCCAAACACTACACTGACATCACAACGCACACACCTGAACACTACACTCTGACATCACAACGCGCACACCCGAACACTACACTCTGACATCACAACGCGCACACCCAAACACTACACTCTGACATCACAACGCACACACCCGAACACTACACTCTGACATCACAACGCACACACACACATGAACACTACACTCTGACATCACAACGCACACACACACATGAACACTACACTCTGACATCACAACGCGCACACCTGAACACTACACTCTGACATCACAACGCGCACACCTGAACACTACACTCTGACATCACAACGCACACACACACCCGAACACTACACTCAGACATCACAGCACACACACCCGAACACTACACTCTGACATCACAACGCACACACACACCCAAACACTACACTCTGACATCACAACGCGCACACACACTCAAACACTACACTCCGACAGCACTACACACACTCCTGACACTACACTCAGACATCACAATGCACACACACACCCAAACACTACACTCTGACATCACAACGCACAAACACACCCGAACACTACACTCTGACATCACAACGCACACACACCCGAACACTACACTCTGACATCACAACGCACACACACATGAACACTACACTCTGACATCACAACGCACATACACATGAACACTACACTCTGACATCACAACGCACATACACATGAACACTACACTCTGACATCACAACGCACACACACATGAACACTACACTCTGACATCACAACGCACACACACATAAACACTACACTCTGACATCACAACGCACATACACATGAACACTACACTCTGACATCACAATGCACACACACACCCGAACACTACACTCTGACATCACAACGCACATACACATGAACACTACACTCTGACATCACAACGCGCACACACACCCAAACACTACACTCTGACATCACAACGCACACACACCTGAACACTACACTCTGACATCACAACGCACACACACCCGAACACTACACTCTGACATCACAACGCACACACACCCAAACACTACACTCTGACATCACAACGCACACACACCCGAACACTACACTCTGACATCACAACGCACACACACATGAACACTACACTCTGACATCACAACGCACACACCTGAACACTACACTCAGACATCACAACGCCCACACCTGAACACTACACTCTGACATCACAACGCGCACACCCGAACACTACACTCTGACATCACAACGCGCACACCTGAACACTACACTCTGACATCACAACGCGCACACACACACCTGAACACTACACTCAGACATCACAACGCGCACACACACCCGAACACTACACTCTGACATCACAACACGCACACACACACCTGAACACTACACTCTGACATCACAACGCGCACACACACACCTGAACACTACACTCTGACATCACAACGCACACACACACACCTGAACACTACACTCTGACATCACAATGCGCACACACACCCGAACACTACACTGACATCACAACGCGCACACCTGAACACTACACTCTGACATCACAACGCGCACACCTGAACACTACACTCTGACATCACAACGCGCACACCTGAACACTACACTCTGACAACACAACACGCACACCTGAACACTACACTCTGACATCACAACGCGCACACCTGATCACTACACTCTGACATCACAACGCACACACACACACCTGAACACTACACTCTGACATCACAACGCGCACACACACACCTGAACACTACACTCAGACATCACAACGCCCACACACACCTGAACACTACACTCAGCCATCACAACGCGCACACACACCTGAACACTACACTCAGACATCACAACACGCACACACACACCTGAACACTACACTCTGACATCACAACGCGCACACACACACCTGAACACTACACTCTGACATCACAACGCACACACACACACCTGAACACTACACTCTGACATCACAACGCACACACACACACCTGAATACTACACTCAGAGAGGTCCAGTTAAAACAGGGAACATTTCATCAGGTCAGAGGAACTTTGATGCCTTTTTACAGATGTTTAACCTGTAATTTTTTAAAAACTCTATATAGGCTGATATACAACCAGAGAACACTGATGAATGTCTAATGACAGCATCGAGTATAGAAACACTCTGGTTTGACAGAAAACACAACAAGGGACTGGGAGTAGAGTCGCTGCTCCTCCACACCAAGAGGAGCCAGTTGAGGTGGTCCGGCCATCTGGTCAGGACGCCTCCCTGGGGAGGAGGCCCCCCTCACTGGGGAGGAGGCCCCTCTCACTGGGGAGGAGGCCCCCCCTCACTGGGGAGGAGGCCCCACTCACTGGGGAGGAGGCCCCCCCTCCCTGGGGAGGAGGCCCCCCCACACTGGGGAGGAGGCCCCCCCTCCCTGGGGAGGAGGCCCCCCCTCACTGGGGAGGAGGCCCCCACTCACTGGGGAGGAGGCCCCCCCTCACTGGGGAGGAGGCCCCCACTCACTGGGGAGGAGGCCCCCCCACACTGGGGAGGAGGCCCCCTCCCTGGGGAGGAGGCCCCCGGGTCGACCCAGGACCAGCTGGAGGAAATGCATCTCCAGGTTGGCCTGGGAACACCTGGGAGTCCCAGCTGAGGAGCTGGTGGACCTGGCTGGGGAGAGGACGCTCTAATTGACAACCCCGCGACCCGGAGACGTAGAGGAAGGCGAGGCGTACAGGTGTGTGTGTGTGTGCGCGCTGGGAGAGAGAGCTTGTAGGACTGATGGTGTGGTCACTGGGTCCCCATCGTTCTCTAAAACAGAGGTTTGTAATCTGAGTATGTAACTAGTCCCCATGTTCTGGACCCAGTTAGGGTTGGGTTTAGGGTGAACCAGTAGGAGATTCAACAGGCATAGCTGGGCTTAGTTTGGAGCATCAGTTTCATTAAATCCTTGATGAATCCTAGACCGATTTAAATCTCCTCCCCAGCCAGACTACAGGAGTTTTATATTAAATGGAAAATGTAGGGGTTTTTATATATTTATATTTAAAATTAAAGTAATCAAACCATAATTTAAAGGGTTGAAAATCCTCCAGATGGTTGACAGGTTGGTAGTTTAGAGTTACCTACCACTCGCTGAGGCTTCTCTGGGACGTCTTCCTCCTCCTCCTCCTCCTCCAGAAGAGGATCCTGAAGTCACATGAACTCAGCTGAACCAACCAGCTTCATCTCAAGATGTTTCAATTCCAGAAACACGAATTAAATCACATCTTTAGGAGGAAATCTTCTTCTTACTTTGTGTTTTTTCATTTTTTGCTTGACTGCAGCTCGGATGGCCTCCAAGGACTCCTCCTCTTCATCGTCCAGACCGGTGTCAAACAGGTCCGGGTCACCCAGAGGACAGCCGCTGTCCCTCAGAGCTCCAGGAGGAGGAAGGTCCTGAGGAGGACAGGATTCTGGTTTTAGGTTTCAGTAGAACGTAAAGGTTGATCACAGAAGGAACAACATACCTTTTCTCTTCCTCTGATCCTCCTCTTCTTCAGTTTGTCTGTCGCTTTCCTGCGTTTTTCTTTTTTCTCACCATGTCTCCGACTCTTCTCCCTCTTCTTCACCTCCTCTTCGTCGCTGTTGTCACTATCGATGGGAGCGCGGCTGATTCTCCTGCTCCTTTGTGCTCCTCTCTCAATCCTCCCGTCCTCCTCCTCATCTCCGCTAGAAGCTTCGGCCATGTTGGTGCTCCTCTGCGCCTCCTCCTCCTCCTCGCTGTCTCTGATGGCGTTACGACGAGGCTTCCTGTGAGCTGCAACGCCTTCCTCCTCGTCTGAATCTGAGGACAGACCTGACGAGTTGCCAGCCGTTACAGGAAGTAGTGACTTCATCATTTTACCAACAGTTAATCTGACCCGACCCGGTGCGTTTACCTGGCCGGTCGTCTCTCTTGTCACCCGTCTCCTCTGAAGGAGAACCCATCCCGCTGTCAGGGTCACTCTCTGGGGTCAACGCTGGCGGTGCCGCAGTCTGAAACGACAAACACTGGGTGATGCACTGTGTCTGATCATCAGCTTGAACTAGGTCAAATATGTCCAGTATTTATACAGCGCTCTCTAGCTGTCCAACACAGCAGTCATTCACAGTGATGGTGATGAGCTAGCTGTAGTCTCTGCTGCCCTCGGGCACACCGACGGAGGAGGAGGCGTGGCTAAAACACCTCCATGTTTCAGGAGCAGCGGAGCCTGAAGCGGTCCCTCCAGGAAGCTGGATTTACAGCTAACTGTACCAACTTGCAAGTTTCACCAATCACCGTTCACAACTTTTCTGCAAATCTGACCAATCGCCTCAGTGTTTGAGGGTTATGCGTTCTCCTTTGACCAATCACAGCGACTCGGATACATTTTGACCAACCCGTAGCCTCTAGCTTTGTTTACTTTCTGTCTTTGAGCCAAACCTGCAGCAGGAAAACATTTTGAGATGCTTACAGTCAGTCTCCATCTAATATTACAGTGAACATATTTGAACATATATGAACAGCTGTTCTACAATACATGACGTCGTGGTGGAAAACAGACAAAAATCATTGATCGACGAGAACTTTTCAACCAAAACATGTGAGGAGATCACGTGACCTTACTGCGTTAGCATGTTACCGCGCTGCGTCTGGATGATGTTCGTCTGTTTAACAGTCAGAGCGAGGACCTGATCCGTGTCCTAAACGGTGTGCTGCTGCGTCAGCAGCTTTGCTATCGTGAGAACATTTGACATAAATCAGCGTTAACTAACGTGAACTCCTTTGAACGTTGCCGTTTCTTTAACAAGCGATTAGTGCACGTGACGTGTGTATCAGTGCACGAGGAACCTCTTCTTCTCTTTTCTAAACTCGCTCTGCTGAACAGTGAACTCTGAAAGGGAACGTAAAGCGAGTCCTCACGCTGTAACGTCTGGGGGACGCTGTGACAGGCCGTCAGAGCCGTTGCCATGGAGATTACAGCATCTTGTAGTCTTTATACTACGGTGTGTGAGTATAAACTAAACTAAACTAAAATATCACAACATGTTGAGGAACGTGCCTCGAAATCAGGACCTGAACCATCACAGCAAAGTCCTGGAGGGTCTGAAGGTCTCCATCAGGAGGACATCGGGTCCTGAAGGTCCTCTACTCCATCATGGTCCAGTCTACAGAAACTCACAACTAAATCCACAACCTGGTCTGGGATCAGATAGGTCCTGGTTTAAGGTGGACTAGCTGATCCCAGACCTGAACCAGGTCCTGGTTTAAGGTGGACTAGCTGACCCCAGACCTGAACCAGGTCCTGGTTTAAGGTGGACTAGCTGATCCCAGACCTGAACCAGGTCCTGGTTTAAGGTGGACTAGCTGATCCCAGACCTGAACCAGGTCCTGGTTTAAGGTGGACTAGCTGACCCCAGACCTGAACCAGGTCCTGGTTTAAGGTGGACTAGCTGACCCCAGACCTGAACCAGGTCCTGGTTTAAGGTGGACTAGCTGACCCCAGACCTGAACCAGGTCCTGGTTTAAGGTGGACTAGCTGATCCCAGACCTGAACCAGGTCCTGGTTTAAGGTGGACTAGCTGACCCCAGACCT
>SSNR01000545.1:129228-163248 GCA_006937965.1 Callopanchax toddi
CACCTTAAACCAGGACCTGGTTCAGGTCTGGGGTCAGCTAGTCCACCTTAAACCAGGACCTGGTTCAGGTCTGGGGTCAGCTAGTCCACCTTAAACCAGGACCTGGTGCAGGTCTGGGGTCAGCTAGTCGATCGTAAGCGAGAGCATGGTGTAGGANTGAGTTTCTCTGAGTCTTGTTTTAGGTTACCGTTACCGGTGGTTTAATGAGTTTCTATGAGTCTTGTTTTAGGTTACCGTTACCGGTGGTTTAATGAGTTTCTCTGAGTCTTGTTTTAGGTTACCGTTACCGGTGGTTTAATGAGTTTCTCTGAGTCTTGTTTTAGGTTACCGTTACCGGTGGTTTAATGAGTTTCTCTGAGTCTTGTTTTAGGTTACCGTTACCGGTGGTTTAATGAGTTTCTCTGAGTCTTGTTTTAGGTTACCGTTACCGGTGGTTTACTGAGTTTCTATGAGTCTTGTTTTAGGTTACCGTTACCGGTGGTTTACTGAGTTTCTATGAGTCTTGTTTTAGGTTACCGTTACCGGTGGTTTAATGAGTTTCTCTGAGTCTTGTTTTAGGTTACCGTTACCGGTGGTTTAATGAGTTTCTCTGAGTCTTGTTTTAGGTTACCGTTACCGGTGGTTTACTGAGTTTCTCTGAGTCTTGTTTTAGGTTACCGTTACCGGTGGTTTACTGAGTTTCTATGAGTCTTGTTTTAGGTTACCGTTACCGGTGGTTTAATGAGTTTCTCTGAGTCTTGTTTTAGGTTACCGTTACCGGTGGTTTACTGAGTTTCTCTGAGTCTTGTTTTAGGTTACCGTTACCGGTGGTTTACTGAGTTTCTATGAGTCTTGTTTTAGGTTACCGTTACCGGTGGTTTACTGAGTTTCTATGAGTCTTGTTTTAGGTTACCGTTACCGGTGGTTTAATGAGTTTCTCTGAGTCTTGTTTTAGGTTACCGTCCGTTACCGGTGGTGTTTTAGACCGAACTGTACAACCTTTGGATATTCTAAACTAAACTAAACAGAAACCAGAAGGCTTCATGCTCCGCTCTTCGTCAACATTCAAAAATGAAAATATAATTTAAACAAATCTTTACACACAGTCAACAAACACATGGGTCAAATAATAACATAAAGACATCTTTTAATTTATTGATGAGGACAAAAACATTCATTATTCATGTTTATTAAGGAATGCACTGGGTTACATACAATCACTTTAGTCATTTAAATGATCTTTTTGATGAACATTGGATTTTTAAAGGGCTGCGTGTCTCACTGCTGCCTCGTGGTTTTACGCCTGCTGAGGCCTCTGCGTGGCACCATGATGCACGCCTGGGTCTTCTCTGGTTTCCTCTCACAGACCAGTGTTGGTTAATGTGTGTCTCTGTGTGAATGACAGTGTGGTGGATTGTGAGTCTTGTCTCTGTCCCCCTGTGATGGACTGGGGACATGTTCTCGCCCTGTGACCCGCTGGACATAGACACCAGCTCCCCACAACCTTCAGTGGAGGATGAAGCGGTATAGAACATGGATGGATGGATGGAAGAATTCTGTTTAAAAGACAAATCTGTGATATGCCTTTATTTTAAGCCCTATGCCCCACCTCCCCGGGACAGCCCCTGAATACTCTGACACCATCAGGTTCTTGGTCTCCTCCCTGACTCAGACCCTCAGTCTAGAGTCCTGCTGGTTTAGAACTTCTTCCACTTCCAGATGATGAGACCACTGAGCTCATTGGGACCTTCAGAGCAGCAGAAAGGTTTAACCTTCACAGATTTGTTCCTGGAGACGGTCCTGTCTCTGAGGTCTACAGACAATTCCTCTGACTTCATGCACTGTCCACTGTGGGACCTTAAATATACTTATTTCATATTTATTTACCAGTAGATCCAGTGAAGCTGCAGAAACATCTCAAGGTTGATCAGTGGAAACAGGATGAACCTGAGCTCAAGTCTGAGCTTCGTGGCAAAGACTGAATGTGATTTCTGTTTTTAATAAATGTGCAAACATCTAAAAATGTTTTCCACTTTGCCATTATGGGGTGTTGTGTGTAGAATTTAGAGGAACAAAGGAATCGAATCATTTGGTAATTGTGTTACCTTTAAAGGACATTATATCATGTCAGACTTTTCTGGTCATTCATTAAATCTAAATCCTGTCAGAAACAACAGCTGAAGACATTCTAGTTGGGTATTCTATAACGAACCGGTCTAACAATCAGGACAAATTGCACCAAAAGGAAAATAACACAATTTTGGGTTAAACAGAGAACTCTCAGCTGTATCAAAACTAATATCTCTTCAATAAGTATTGAAGGTGGACCAAGCAATAATACAAAATGTTAACTCAAAAATTATTCATTTTATTGGTAAAAATAGAACTCATGTTAAAAAAAAATCAAATTTGATTAAGGATAATCAGTACGGCATGGAGGCATAAAAACACAGGCTTAACTGGCATGTTGAGAAAAACCTGGATAAAGACTTCCTCCTGACCCGGACTCACTGAGGTCCCAGAAACCAGACGTCTGTTTCAAAGAGTCGGAGCCTTCATGTTTGGTTAAAATGTCATTTCTTCAGTTTTGAAAATGATCAGATTCCCACAAACAAATGTTGTACTTTTGGAAGATGGTCTCACATCATTTCACTCCACAGGACTCTAACAGGGTGATCGCTAAGAGGGAAAACTCTGTTTTGTAAAAGTGAAATAGACTAATAAAGGAATTGTGTATATTTCAGATTTACTGGAGGTAATAATTAGTGTTTAAATGTTTTGTCAACATTTTTAATAGATTGTAAATACAGAGACTATAAAGCTGATGTGTGGAAAGGCAAAGGAATCCCACCTTCTCTGACTCAGCTGATTAAAACACTCTAAAAAACACTATAAACAAAAAAACACTCTAATTAATTCAAAAGTGACTGCTAGCAGCACATTACAAATCAGAGAATGTGGGTTGTCTTCAGAGGGTCATCAGAACGATGGACTGCAGCAAGAGGACCCTCCAGCTCCACCTGGTGGTGAGTGCTCAGGACACAGCAGGTTACTGGGTCTACAGGTCTGTGCTCTGAAGCAAAATAGTAGTACATATTATATACACATGTGTATATAATAATAATCACTAGTAGTACATATTATATACACATGTGTATATAATAATAATCACTAGTAGTACATATTATATACACATGTGTATATAATAATAATCACTAGTAGTACATATTATATACACATGTGTATATAATAATAATCACTAGTAGTACATATTATATACACATGTGTATATAATAATAATCACTAGTAGTACATATTATATACACATGTGGATATAATAATAATCACTAGTAGTACATATTATATACACATGTGTATATAATAATAATCACTAGTAGTACATATTATATACACATGTGTCTATAATAATAATAATAATAATAATAATAATAATAATAATCACTAGTAGTACATATTATATACACATGTGTATATAATAATAATCACTAGTAGTACATATTATATACACATGTGTATATAATAATAATCACTAGTAGTACATATTATATACACGTGTGTATATAATAATAATCACTAGTAGTACATATTATATACACATGTGTATATAATAATAATCACTAGTAGTACATATTATATACACATGTGTATATAATAATAATCACTAATAGTACATATTATATACACATGTGTATATAATAATAATCACTAGTAGTACATATTATATACACATGTGTCTATAATAATAATAATAATAATAATAATAATAATCACTAGTAGTACATATTATATACACATGTGTATATAATAATAATAACTAGTAGTACATATTATATACACATGTGTATATAATAATAATCACTAATAGTACATATTATATACACACGTGTCTATAATAATAATCACTAGTAGTACATATTATATACACATGTGTATATAATAATAATAACTAGTAGTACATATTATATACACATGTGTCTATAATAATAATAATAATAATAATCACTAGTAGTGCATATTATATACACATGTGTATATAATAATAATCACAAGTAGTACATATTATATACACATGTGTCTATAATAATAATAATAATAATAATCACTAGTAGTACATATTATATACACATGTGTCTATAATAATAATAATAATAATAATAATAATAATAATCACTAGTAGTACATATTATAGACACATGTGTATATAATAATAATCACTAGTAGTACATATTATATACACATGTGTCTATAATAATAATCACTAGTAGTACATATTATATACACATGTGTCTATAATAATAATAATAATAATAATCACTAGTAGTACATATTATATACACATGTGTATATAATAATAATCACTAATAGTACATATTATAGACACATGTGTATATAATAATAATAACTAGTAGTACATATTATATACACATGTGTATATAATAATAATCACTAGTAGTACATATTATATACACGTGTCTATAATAATAATCACTAGTAGTACATATTATATACACATGTGTATATAATAATAATAATAATAATAATAATAATAATAATAATAATAATAATAATCACTAGTAGTACATATTATAGACACATGTGTATATAATAATAATCACTAGTAGTACATATTATATACACATGTGTCTATAATAATAATAATAATAATAATCACTAGTAGTACATATTATATACACATGTGTCTATAATAATAATAATAATAATAATAATAATAATCACTAGTAGTACATATTATATACACATGTGTATATAATAATAATAACTAGTAGTACATATTATATACACATGTGTCTATAATAATAATAATAATAATCACTAGTAGTACATATTATATACACATGTGTCTATAATAATAATAATAATAATAATAATAATAATAATCACTAGTAGTACATATTATATACACATGTGTATATAATAATAATCACTAATAGTACATATTATAGACACATGTGTATATAATAATAATAACTAGTAGTACATATTATATACACATGTGTCTATAATAATAATAATAATAATAATAATAATCACTAGTAGTACATATTATATACACATGTGTCTATAATAATAATAATAATAATAATAATAATAATAATAATAATAATCACTAGTAGTACATATTATAGACACATGTGTATATAATAATAATCACTAGTAGTACATATTATATACACATGTGTATATAATAATAATAACTAGTAGTACATATTATATACACATGTGTCTATAATAATAATAATAATAATAATAATAATCACTAGTAGTACATATTATATACACATGTGTCTATAATAATAATAATAATAATAATAATAATACATATTATATACACATGTGTATATAATAATAATCACTAATAGTACATATTATAGACACATGTGTATATAATAATAATAATAATAATAATAATAATAATAATCACTAATAGTACATATTATATACACATGTGTCTATAATAATAATAATAATAATAATAATAATAATAATAATAATAATAATAATCACTAGTAGTACATATTATATACACATGTGTCTATAATAATAATAATAATAATAATCACTAGTAGTACATATTATATACACATGTGTCTATAATAATAATAATAATAATAATAATAATAATAATAATCACTAGTAGTACATATTATATACACATGTGTATATAATAATAATCACTAGTAGTACATATTATATACACGTGTCTATAATAATAATCACTAGTAGTACATATTATATACACATGTGTATATAATAATAATCACTAGTAGTACATATTATATACACATGTGTATATAATAATAATAACTAGTAGTACATATTATATACACATGTGTATATAATAATAATCACTAATAGTACATATTATAGACACATGTGTATATAATAATAATCACTAGTAGTACATATTATATACACATGTGTCTATAATAATAATAATAATAATAATAATAATAATAATCACTAGTAGTACATATTATATACACATGTGTCTATAATAATAATAATAATAATAATAATAATAATAATAATAATAATAATAATCACTAGTAGTACATATTATAGACACATGTGTATATAATAATAATCACTAGTAGTACATATTATATACACATGTGTCTATAATAATAATCACTAATAGTACATATTATATACACATGTGTATATAATAATAATCACTAGTAGTACATATTATATACACATGTGTATATCACTAGTAGTACAGTAATGTTATTATTTTTCTCATAAGCTGATTGGTCTGATTTGCTGCTACACCTAGTCGCGCATGCACACTGGAGGCCCCACGGCTCCCAACCTGCGCATGCGCACAGCCAGGTCGTCAGTAAGTAAGCAGCAGCGAAGGCTCCGGTTGGACCGTCAGCTCCATCAGCGCAGCTTTATTTCGTTTTCTTAAATTTACCCCCTCAAGCTTCGAGATACCGCCCCCAATTTCAGCGTCGGTACGGAGCCGCCAGGCCGGGACAGAGACGGAGAGAGAGGCCTCGGCCATGGAAGCGCTCGGACCAGGTAAGGCTCACGGAGCGAGGAGGAGAAGGAGGGCGGCAGCTGCGCGTGGGGCGCCGCGTCACTTCACTGGGGGCCGCGGCTGAAACGAGGCCTCCACGGGAAGCGGACCGAGGCCCTGCCCGCAGCCCCCCTACCCTCCGGTTGTGTTAGCGGACGAGTGGCGGCTGTATTTACCCCAGCTTGTCCGGGGTCGCTGGGTGTGTCTTCAGCGGGTCTCCGCTGGTGTGTGCGCGGGTTTTATTGACGTGGAGTGGAGCACGCAGCGGCCGTCGCGGAGGAGCTGGCTTTGTGTGTGAGAGGGGATTTAACTGGGCGCTTCCGCCTCGCGGTGTGTTGATTCTCCCTCACAACGACCGACTCGCTCCGCTCTAACGCAAAACAAAATGTCGGCGAAATGTTTGTGAAAGTGTTTAATAAACAGCCCCGCCATGATCGGAGGCTCGTCTCGGTCCAACATGACAGCGAGGGGCGGAAAAACAAAATGAAAGCCAGTAAAAACACACGCTGCTAACGAGGCGGAGGGTCTCCAGCTGTCTGCGGGGATGGAGCGTCAGATAGAGAGATGGAGGGGTGGATGGTGTTGTTATTCATCACACCCGCAGTCCAGCTCCATCCCGAGCATCTCTAAACGACAACAAAGGCTCTCGGTCCGCAGAGGGACGCGCACAAGGCGCTGCGCTGCGGGAGTTAGTGCGGGAATCCAACGCGTGGCTTGTTTTTGTTGACAGCTGATGTTTCTGGTTCTGATTTTATTGTCTGCGGGTATAGACGTTTCCTGGTGGATCTAAAACAAACGTCTACAGGTGTGTGTGTGTGTGTGTGTGTTGCCATCATTATTCCTAAAGTGAGGGTTTCTGGCCTTATTCATCTCAAACAGGTTGTTTTATTCAGATCTTGTGTGGTTTCTGTGTATATGTTTTTGTACCTAATGCACTATGTGTAGATGTTTTTGTTTACATGTGTGTTGATGTTGTTATAGATGTTGTTTGTAGGTGTTTTTGTGTATCTACGTTGTGTGTATATTCTGCTGACATATTTTGTGTGTAAATGTTTTCTGTGTGGGTGTTTGTAGATTTTTTTTGTGTTAATTCTTTGTGTTGATGTTTTTGTAGAGCCCCATTAAATCCATTTAACAATTTTTAGTTTGTTTTTTACACAAATATATATTTAATAAAAATGTCTTCTATTGGAAAACATTTCAGTCAAAAGATGACAAAATTCTGTAAAATAAAACAAACCCAAACTTTGTGGGGAAAACGAGCTCTGAAAGCTGAATAATGTGAATTTCGGTAGCCGAGTCCTCTTCTTCCTCCTCCTGTTGTATCAGATTTGTGGTGGTTTGTTTGTAGGGATGCTCCGATACCGATACTGGCATCGGGTATCGGGCCGATACTAAGGTTGTGTACTCGTACTCATAAACATAACCCGATACTTAGAGCCGATACTTAGCGCTCCGTTAACCTGACGCGCACACCAGCTGCTAATCGGCGCTCACTCTGCAGCACTGCAGATGGCGTTAACTTACTTGTGTTGTAGTAGTATTTAGTAGTTGTAGTAGCAGTAGTAGTTGTGATTTAGCCGTAGTATACACTCCCCGAATCCTCAGTCCTGACGTCAGGTTCGGTAAAGTTCCAGTAGTCCGTTCATACAGTAATGCCGACAGGATTTCCATAGTGTTAGCATGTTTAGCTCAGCCGCTAACGTTTATCTTACTGAAAACAGTAAACAACAGACGAATCCAGCAGAGATGATTGAAGCTTCTATCAACACTACTTTAGAATAATGTAGAGGCTTAAAGAGACACCGCTTTGGTTCTAATCAGTTGGTGAAAAGTTGTCTTCACAGAAATTCTTTCTTCGGCGCAAGTATGGCAAGCTGTTCTATCATATAATCAAACGGACTTTGAAATTTACGGCAGGTCACTTGTGTATTTATTTATGTAAAAGTCCTATTCCCACATTAGAATCAGCTAGCTGAGATTTATTCTGAGGGCTTTAATTTTAATTTATTTAGTTTTTCCACATCATGTTACTCAGTCTGTTTGACTTTAATGTTACATCTAGGGTTGCCAACTCCGTGAAAAATAAATAAGGGACACCTCGCTGGCAGAGCCGGCCGACCCAACTGCCTTTACCCGTCCCTGCATTGTGATTTTTTTTTAGCCCCAGTGCAGTGCGCTTTATATGCGTTATCATGCACTTTTTCCAGCCAGGGGTTTTCCTTTTCCCATTCCTCCCTGTATTTTTGCAGCCTTTAATTTTTAAGAGGAGCACAACAAGCATTGCTAGTCAAAGGTGTAGGCCTACTATCGTCCGAGAGCTGTAAAGCAGTGTCGGCGTCTGTGTCCCTGTCAGCGCCCGCCCATACTGCTTTGATGTCGTTTGTTGTCTTCCGGTATCTTCCTCGCAAGCAACCGTACCTCGACCAATGAGATAAGCGGGATTCTGTATCGTCATACTCGTGGAAGTATGCTGTCAGCTCATTGGTCACAGAGCAGGAGAGGGAATGCCGTATTACCGGTTACGTTTTCATACAAAGCGTTAAATTCGTTAACATTTTACAGACTCATTTTGATTCTCACGGTAATACGGGACAAAGTGCGTCCCTTTTCAGGTCAATACGGGACACATACTTTTGTTTCTAAATACGGGACAATTCCGTTTTTCAAGGGACGGTTGGCAACCCTAGTAGCATCCAGTCCAGGTCAGATTAACTGAAGCAGTCAGTCCTTTTATAAAATACTTTCTAACTCAGAGAAAAATCTTTGTGTTGTTTTAGTTTGATCCCTGACCTTAAGGACTCTGTTTACAATTAGGATTGGATGGAAAAACAGATTAATGTTACTTTTTAATTTAAATGTTTTTATTTTAATTTTATAAAGTTTTTTTCTGATTTAGTATTAGTACTCGTATCGGTACTCTGTATCGGCAAGTACTCATATGAAAGTACTCGTACTCGTTTAGGAAAAATCTGGTATCGGAGCATCCCTATTTGTTTGTATTTTAGGACTGGTGATAGAAGTTTTAGAACTCTGGGAGGCCTTTAATCTGAGTTGTAGGTAAAATAATAAACTTCTAGAAAACAAAATGTGGTGGGGATCAGATGAAGAGCAGCAGAACGAGTCCTGGTGGTTTAAACTTTTTTTTTTTTTATGGTGAAGGTTTTCTTTTATTTAGTTAGATGAAGAGTCAAAGGTGGAATTATTTTTTACTTAAATTAGAATATGCTCATTAAATTTTTTTTTTACATATATATATATATACACACACACACACAGTGGGTACATAAAGTATTCAGACGCCCTTAAACTTTTCACTCTTTGTTATATTGCAGCCATTTAAGTTCACACAGCACCCCATGTTGACAGAAAAACACAGAATTGTTGACTGTTTTGCAGATTTATTAAAAAAGAAAAGGTGAAATAGCACATGTTCCAAAGTATTCTAGACCAGCAGGACTGGTTCATAACACCGCCAGTTCAGTGGTGTACTACTGGTAATCAGTGGTCAGCGCTGTGCTGGACAAGCGGTGGAAGCTGTGAGCTGGCCGATCGCGCACCGGACCAGCTGATAGTCACGTGTACTGCTGCTGTGCTGGACTGCCGGTGGTCGCCGGTTCCGGTCGAGTAGCTCGTGAAATGAGCAGGTCGCTTCCTGTTGCAGCAGGTTCAGATAAATAGCGCTCTAAAAGGTGACGCCTGTGTCATAACACCGACACGGCCATCAGCTGTTTGTTTTGTCTCGGCATCATGCGTAGGTCACGTGATCACTTCCTGAACGCGAGTGGAGCTGCTCAGTGACACACAAACACCGTGAGGACACCAGCTCAGCGCACACTCACCACTGCAGCGGCAGACCGCATGCAGAAACGGTCAAGCGATTAAAAATGCGATTAACGCGATTAAAAAGCATAACGCGTTAATTAGGGCTGTAATTAATTAATCGTAATTAACGCGCTAATCTGACACCTCTATTATTATCAGTAACAGCATTTTTACATTTTTTTTAAGGGGAAATTTCTTTATTTCATGGCGTATTTATTAATTATTTCTCAACAGTATTTTACATGTGACTAAAGCAGCTTTCCATACCTCCTCTCCTTCACTCCACCTGCTGCTTTATCCTCTGCCTCAGTGCAGCAGCTCTGTCCAACTTCTTCATTAAACAATTTGAAGACATCTACATTGGTGCGTTTTGGAGCAACACTTAAGCATGAAACTCCTCCTCAGAAAGCGCTTTGCTTATTTTAGCGCCGCTTCCAAATGTATTTTCCGACGGAGCGCTGGGGTTGTACGCCGCCTGCAGCTAGCTAGCTAACAGCTAGCTGAGGATCTGTTCCTGGAGCGGAGCAGGAGGGGACGCGGTGTAGTGTGACGAGCTAAGGAGCTGCTGCGGGGGCGACCCGCTCGGCAGCCGGCCACGCCACCTCCCCAAGTTCAGAACGACAGGCTGCAGTCCATTCAGGGGAAGACGAGTCCCGACTCCCGGGTGTGACGGCTTTTATTTTGTCGTAGCGGGGCACATGTGGAGGAAAGTGTAATTTAGAAACGAGTCAGGATCGGAAGGTCAAGTCCGATTCCGATTGAGTCTAAAATCACGAGATCGGGCCTGATTTCTGATCACGTGATCAGATCGGGACATCCCTACTAACGGCCTCTTCAGGAGCTGGAAAATGGGGAAAAAATGAGTGATTTGTAACTAAGAAAAGAAGGGTCCGACCACTTCAGTGTAGAGCTCAGTTTTAACCCGAGCTGGGAACCGACGGTCAGTGCAGCAGCGTGATATATATGGTTATTGACCAATATGAATAATATCGTGAGGAATCTTTCCCCTTTCGCCCAGCCCTAACTACAGGTAAAGAAATGAACTGGTATCCTCCAGAGACATCATCACATCGACTCTCAGGACTAATCAGAAGTAAAGGAGCCTAATGCAGAGAAGACACACCGCCTCCAGCGTGGAGCAGAAACGGCTTGTTGCCATCGGTAACGGGGCCGGTAGGATGAGGTGGATCGACTCATCTGATGAGTCTGGATCTGAGTCGTGACAGAAAACCAAATGCTTTCTCTTCTGTGTGTTTGTGGCGTGTTTTGGGGAGGGGGTGGTGTGTGTGTGTGTCCTGATTGTCTGTGGTCTCGCGCTTCACTGACTAACTGGAGCGTCCTGTGTGTGTGTGTGTGTGTGTGTGTGTGTGCGTGCGCGCGCATGCATCCCCTTTTACACACATAGACACCGTCTGTTCTGATGTCTGATGTTCTGATTCTGATTCTGGACCCAACAGGTGTTCACTACCAGCATATGTCTCAGGTAGATGTGTTGTGTAACAAGGTATGTGTGTTCCTGTGTGTGTGTGTGTGTGTGTGTAACGGACGTAATCCCAGCCTCCATCTGGTCCTGGTCCGTCTGAGACGAGCCGATCTTTGTCTCTCTGTGGGGGTCATGGGGCGACCTGTGAGTCTGGAGTGGGGGCTGATGGGTAATTGGAGGTCGTTGTTTGTCCCGCCTCTTGCTGACCCGTGAGTTTGTGTCGGGTCAGACCGATCTGTGTGCATGTCCGTTGAGTCTTGGGCTCTTTGTTTAATAAATGTAGACGATGCCTGAAGCTGGAGTCTGAGTTCATCTCTCCTAACGGGTGACTTTAGGATGTTAAAACCAAACCATTTAACGATACTAACCTGTGATTTAGACTTTACACCAAATCATAACAAATTCATTCTGCAGTAGTTGGAATCGTTTATCCTTTAAGATCACTTATTTAGCTTTTCTACTAAACAATCAACCAGTCAGATCCAGGGAATCTGGTTCATTTTTAAATACGTTTTTGTACGAGACCCTTTGTCTCATATCTGAATCAGGTTTGTTTGACCAAGTCATCTGACCCAGGTCTGACTTCTGCTCTTGTTCTTATCCACAAACATTCAGGAACATGTTTAGAAGTCAAAATGAACAGAGCTTCAGTTTAATACGCAGGAGTCTCACGTTTTATCCTTTGACAGAGTTTGTGTTTCTTTGAGACGTGTTTTTATGTTGAGTTCAGCTTAAAGCATGCTCAGCTGAACCACAGAAGCTAAATAACACTCATTAGATTTTGAACCCTGTGGCTTTGTTTTGTTGAATTATCCGTCATTCACTTTATAGTTACTCAATTTTTAGGAATGTGGGGAAAAAATAAAACTACATTTGGGAGAAGATAAAACTAGGGATGCACTGAAATGAAAATACTTGGCCAAAACCAAAAATGAGTAAACCAAGGCTGAAAACCGAAACATCAAAAGAAATGATTCTGTCAATTATTAGAACCATAGCATGATGTGTACTAACCTCACTAAAATCAAGGCATTACAAAACTATTAAAGGGAACCCCGACTGATGAGTCAAGTTTGCCCTAAAACCTTCATTTTGCTGTCATAAGTCAACATGTGGCAGAAAAACAAGCCAAATGTTTCCCCCTAAAGTAATATTTAAAGAAAAATGATTTGGCAGGAGGCAGCCATTGTTTTTTACTTCCCAAAGCGTCCTGGGTAGTGACGTCATATGGTTGCATCACTTGTTCACACAGCTGCTTACAGCAATGATTAATTATTAACAACAGTTGAAGTCAAAAGATGCAGCCCATGTAAAAATAATAATGCTGTTTTAAAATGTTACACACAAACTCATCCCAGCTGCAAGAAGCTACCGATGTTTTTTCCTCTTTTTCCTCCTCCTCCTCCTCTGACAGCAGCAGCGATCTATTTCCTCACACCGTGACAGACAGACAGAACGGAAACGGCCAGCGGTCTTCAGAAAATAAATATATACAAATAATAACCACGGGGAAACGATCAGAGACTGGTTTTTCCCAGTTTATTCATGTTTACAGTCAGTGTTACTACGGTACAGCTGCTGTAACAACCAGTCAGAACAGCGTTGATCTGTCTTCAGCTACTATGAAACAACAAAATAAAACTAAAACACAAATTAAAAGCCCTTCAGTGAACGTCGCTTCCATAAAACAAATCACCGCAGCAGTTTGAAGTCTTTTTAGTGATTTAGTTACAGAGCTGCAGCTGCTAACTGCTAGCTGTGTTAGCTTAGCACCCCCAGTCAGCAGAAAGCTAACACTTATAGATCGCTTACTTTGATTCCACTGATCCGCTGTCCGTCTCCTCCGTTTTTAAACTGTGTCTGATGGGTCATCATCCACAACCACGATGATCGGGGAGCATGTTGTTTACAGTTCTCCATGAAAGCCTCTAGCGAGAGCAGCTGTCGTCTTCAGGAAGCTCACGCTTCATCCCGTGGTTTTCTCCTTTTCTTCTCGTGAGGAAAGTCATGGATATACTGAGATATGTTCCTCTGCTGCCTTTCGACGGGAAATCACAACCAGAAACTGCACAGTTTGGCGTTGAAATCCTTCTCTGTATCAGAAACTATGCTCTGTAAGCTGACGGCAGCACCACTATACGTAATACTCCCATAATGCCTTGCGCGCTCAAAAATATGGCTGCGCCCAGTCATCAAAAATAGTGCTAAAAATGTAAAAATTATGTAAATAAACAAAACATGTGGTGTTTTAACTATGTTTTCATGTATCGGAGATACTTTGCAACATTTAGAGCAAAATGTCTCTTCAATCAGAGTTCCCTTTAAAACACTGAGAGTCTGTAGCGTGACAGCAGCAGCCACCACAGCTCTAAAGAAGCATTCTTAATTCAAGTATTACATTAAAATCTGTGTTCCTCCTGGTTAACTGGCTACTAAAATAGTGCACATTTATTTTCAGGCTGTGGTAAACGTGACTTGCTCCTGGAATTTCCAGCTGGTCGATTCAAAAGCAGACTTTAAATTGTGACATCATCATCGTTATTATTATGAAATTATTTTATTTGTTTCATGTTTGTTCATGTTCTTCAGTTTTGGATTTTAGTTTATAATAAGTGTGAGTAGATTTTAAAGTAGTGTGCTGCGTGTGGATTTTTTTCATCCTCCAATAAACAAATTTCAGCGCTCTGGTTCAGGTCGGAAGAACATCCCTGGCATTTTAGTTCTTGGCAGCCCAGCCCACGAGATCGCGGATACAAGCGGTAGTAATGAGTTTCCTCCACAGGGTGGCCGGGCTCAGCCTTAGGGATAGGGTGAGGAGCTCGGACATCCGGGAGAGACTCGGAGTAGAACCGCTGCTCCTCCATGTAGAGAGGAGCCAGTTCAGGTGGTTCGGGCACCTGGTCAGGATGTCTCCTGGACGCCTCCCTGGGGAGGCGTTTTGGGCATGTCCTGCCGGCAGGAGGTCTCCAGGTCGACCCAGGACACATTGGAGAAAATATATCTTCGATCTGGCCTGGGAACGCCTTGGGGTCCTGCTGGTGGAGGTCTGGGACTCCCTAGTTGGGACGCTGCAGGCAACAAGGCAGCCCAGCATTATCTTACAGGTGATGTTTGGTTTTGGTCCGGGGGGGGGGCTGTAAGCCATGTCAAGCACACGTGTATGTCACCTGTCACTCACAGCTCCATAGTGCTCTGCAGCGGGGGAGCTAATAGGCTTTATGCACAGAGTACTTAGTAGAACTTCCGGTTTAAAATTAACTCGTGGGACCATTTCCGGTTCCGTTTGAAACGTGAAGATTTCCAGAGTTAGAGTGCATTTCCAGCTAAAGATATTGTTTATAATCAAAACCAGTGATAGTATAGTATAGTACAGTATGATATATATATATATATATTATAGTACTAAGAAATGAAGCCATCATATAAGTATCAGCGGACGGGAAGCCTCGACAGCTGAACACTGCTGTGTTCCGTTGTGTACCGCATCAGCTGAATAGAATTCATCAGTCCGTTTCCACATTTCACTGAATAAATAACTACAGAAAGGAAGGATTGTGAACTTAAGAAGAGAAAACGTGATCATTTCTAACCACACCGTGTCTGCAGTCCACACTTTGCAGCACAGTAGTCAAAGAGCCGAGTGGAGGAGGCTAAAGGAGGAGGCTAAAGCAGGAGGCTAACGGAGGAGGCTAAAGGAGGAGGCTAACGGAGGAGGCGCGGCGCCGTTCGTGTGTTATTTCACTGGAACAACTCTTCTTTTGGTGAATGAAGACTTGGTGTCTGATAACGTACAGCTAGACCAGAGAAAGTTGTGAAGCAGTTGGAGCCCACGATCACGGCTATATAGATCTGTCTCACTGTTTTTTTATGATGGAAGCTACGAGCTAACGCTGTTAGCTTACCTTCAATTTCATGAATAAAGCTGGTTATATACAGCTTAAAGTCCTTCACCCGCTTGCTCACAGACGTCTCTGTGTGTTTTTCAAAAATCCGGTGGACATCGTCTACCGTGATGCGCGGCAGGTCTTGAAGAAAACGCGTAAATAATTTCATTTGGTCCGGTCTGCCATTGGACAGCATTGAGCCAGACGATAGGGGGGCTGGCTTATCGTAACCAGGAAGAGACCGTGCATAAACCCTATCGCAGGTTGGGCGGATGGCTCATTGCGGTCCGGACCGGTCTAAACTCACCAGCAGAGATGATGAAATAAGTCGACAGCGCCGACATGCTGACTCTTATCCCATTTCTTGCGTGCTGACAGCTCTATTTGCTCACATCATCACACGTTTCGGCTCTGTTGTTTTGGTGATTTAGGTGTATCGGCCAAAAACCGATAGGATGCACTTTTGGGTTATTTTTGGCTGAAAAATTTCGGTGGCTGAATTTTCGGTTCATCCCTAGTTGTCAGTTTTAATCATCAAAATTAAAATAAATAAACATTTGAAATATATCAGTCTGTGTGTAATGAATAAATATAATATACCATTTTCACTCTTTGAATGGCATTACTGAAATAAATCAACTTTTTATGATATTTATGACCAGCACCTGTATAGTACAGAAGAGACATGGTGAGCTATGCAGGTGTACTGCACTAAAAAGCACTTTTACACATAAAAAGTACAAATGTAAGTACTAACTTCTTACGCTGTTATAATGAAAGTATCAACACGTCCAGTTATGTGTACAAAGTAAAAACTAAATGTTATCTACGTACCACCCAGCTTCATTCATCTAGAAATGAAATTCAAACCACTTTATTCAATCAGTCAACCCTTGTTTCGTCTCGTTACCTGTGGTGGTTTTACAACCTGAAGCTCATCTTTTAGGCGTATGTTGCTCTGTTTCTGCTCTCCGTCTCACTTCCTTCTTGTGGCTCTGTGGGAGGGAGGGACAAAGAGGCTGATTCGAAGGCCTCCTGCAGCTGCTGAAGGGACATGACCATAATAACACCATGCTGACCTGAAACTTCTCTTCTTTCAAAATCTGTGAATTTTTCTGATGGCACAAAGCGTCCCTCCTCTTTGGGTTGGTTTAATTCTAAAGCTGTTGTTGAGTCAGTCTGGTGCTGGTATGGTATAATGATGATGCCCCTCCCCCTCCCAGGCCCGCCCGCCCCGACCTCTCTGTTCCAGCCTCCGCGACGTCCCGGCCTCGGCACGGTGGGGAAACCCATCCGGCTCCTTGCCAACCATTTCCAGGTCCAGATCCCCAAGATCGACGTCTACCACTACGACATCGAGATCAAACCTGAGAAACGTCCTCGGCGGGTCAACAGGTAAACGCAGGTGGCGTGGGGGGTGGAGCCTGTTCTGAGCAGCATAAACACCCTGATGTTTGCGTCCCACAGGGAGGTGGTGGACACCATGGTGCGGCACTTCAAGATGCAGATTTTTGGAGACCGGCAGCCCGGCTACGACGGGAAGAGGAACATGTACACCGCTCACCCTCTGCCCATCGGACGGGACCGGGTCAGTACCACACACACACACGGTTGATGACCTTTGACCTTTTATCATCAGGCTTGTTTGGATCTGAAGTAGGGCTGGGCGATATGGCAAAAATAGAATATCACGATTTTTAAATTGTATTATCACGATCTCGATTTTATCATGATTTTAAAAAAATTATCAGCATAACTAAAATTACATATTAAAATAGAGAAACATTGAATAAATAAACATATTTATTAAAATTAAGAACAATCACCAGTGCAACATGTTAGGCTTATATTTACACATTAAAACCTTTTAAAATAACTGATTTTAATTGTGATTATTATATAAACTCACCACTCACAAGATGTAACCTGTGGCCAAAGCATGGCTGTGTGTCCAGCCCTTCAGACCCAGAGCCTTCACCATGTTAGAGTCATAGAGGTCGTGTTTTCTTCTTCTGGTTCCACATCTCTAGAACCTCTCAGTCCTGCTGCGATCATGTGCTCTCCTGTGTGGTCCTCCAGAAAGGTTGTTAGCAGTGTTGCACTTTGCAGCTCCCAGTTGTTGACGAAATGAATGGTTACACTCAAATACGACTCAGATGTGTGACTACTGGACCAGAGATTGCTTGTGGAAGCAAAGAACTCCACAGTCTTAATATTTAATGCAACTCTCTCTGCATTCAGCGGACATGATCGCGGGATCGCGGTGTTCGAAAAAACTTGAAGCTGGGCAACTCGGGATCCAAAACTTTAACGCTCAGGACACAAGTGTTTAACCAAGTGGAGCGTTACAGCATCAGTCACGCTGTTCCATCGTTTGCTCTCTCTGACGTAGGGAGTGAGTTTTGTGATGCCTCTGTTAGCGTTTACTGCTTGAAGCACTGACTTTTAGCTTTAGCTGCTCTTGAGGTGTTGCCATCACTTGCCTTGACGCTCTCCTTGCTAATTATTTTCATTTGCTCTTTGTCGTCTGGTGAGAAGCCAAAGCAGTTCCATATAATGGAGGACGAGTTTCTCTTCGGATCCAAATCCTCATGTTCGCTCTCGGCCGCCGCCATGTTTGTTGTTAGGTTGTACACACGTGAAGGGGGCGGGCTAATATCACCATGAATCACTCTGATTGGTTTAACGTCAAACAAAGGTGTGATAACGTCCTTCTCTTCTCCGCTGCGTATTACATGTCACGGCTGTTTCGTGAGGCTTTCACGGCCGGTGGGAAAAATGGGTGAATCAGGATAAAACGATCTCCCAAAAATGACAGATCGTTAGACACGTAGATCGTTAAACGGTCTAAAGTCGTCACATCGCCCGGCCCTAATCTGAAGGTTCTGGAACATCAGAGCTGTTTGTGTGATGCTAATAAATAGTAATAAGTTGTGGTTTATTGGATGGAGTTGGGCTGGTACTGACCCCTGAACCCCTCTCTCCAGGTGGACCTGGAGGTCACCTTGCCAGGTGAGGGGAAGGACCAGACGTTTAAGGTGTCTCTCCAGTGGGTGTCTGTGGTCAGTCTCCAGATGCTGCTGGAAGCCCTGTCAGGTCACCTGAACGAGGTCCCTGAGGACTCCGTTCAGGCTCTGGACGTCATCACGCGACACCTGCCCTCCATGAGGTACTGACCCCAGACCCCCCCACAGAAACAACTTAGCTCCCCTCTGATTGGCTGGTTGTTTTTTACAGGTGTAGCTCTTAGTTATTGCATGTTTAATAGAATCAGACTAGTTCCTGGTTTATTTTCAGATTGTATCGAGTGAGTTTTATTTTGAAGAGGTTCTTGAGAGGTTTGGTTTTATTTTGACGGGTCTGTTCCATCACAGGTACACTCCCGTGGGGCGTTCGTTCTTCTCTCCCCCAGAGGGCTACTACCATCCTCTGGGTGGAGGCAGGGAGGTTTGGTTTGGCTTCCATCAGTCCGTCAGGCCCGCCATGTGGAACATGATGCTAAACATTGACGGTAAGACCTGACCTGCTCTACCTGTGAGGCGTTTCCTGTCCCTGATGGGTCTGATGGGTCTGTTTCTCCCAACAGTGTCAGCCACAGCGTTTTACCGCGCTCAGCCTGTCATCGAGTTTATGTGTGAAGTTCTGGACATTCAAAACATCAACGAGCAAACGAAACCGCTGACGGACTCGCAGAGGGTCAAATTCACCAAGGAAATCAGAGGTAAACACACAAACAGCGTGGTTAATATTAGGGGTGTGCTGATTCACTAAAAATCGATTAGTCGTGATTTAAAATGCTCCAAATAAGTGTTCAATATCGATTATTTATATTTATTTTTATTTATTTAAAATTATGGGAACATAAAATGCCGCCCGGACATTTTTTGGGGACGGACCGCCGGAAACAAGATGGCTTCCGCTTGTAGATCAACAGCGCGAAATTCACTCAGTAGGTATAAGGCAGGCGTCTGGAAATATTTTAGTTTTTATAATAACATGAACGGAAAAGGCCTGAGAAGATTTGTTCCCTGTTACGTGAAGAAAAGTAAAATGTAAAGATACGAATGAGCGTCAGCGCTTCCCCCGTTAACGCTGCGGGTTCGAGGAGACGAAGCCGTCAGCTGTTGCTCCAATCAGTGAATATCTGAGAAAGGATTCAAACTTTACACAGCTCTGAAAGGGAAAAGGATTTCCGTCCATATGATCTGTTAACAACCAGGACTTTCTGCTGTGACGCGGACGCTGGCGTCCAGGTAAGAACTTCTTAGACAGGAAGTTGTAAGTTTCCCGTCCTGAGGCTGATGGCAGCAGTGCTGATGATGAGAGGCTGTAGGAACATTTACTGCTGATTTTCACATCTATACCCTGGTATTATTAGTTTACATTTATTTGATCAGTTTAACTGTTGTTTCAAAACGTTTCCACCAGTGTTATCAGAGCTACTGTTAGTGAATTTGTTAAAACTACTTTAATTGTGGGGAAATATCTATTATTTGATGATTTAAATTTGGATATATATTTTTATTGTTGCTGAATCGGTGAGATCTTGTATTTTTCAAAAGAAATAATCTAGAGCTGCTGGTTCAAAAACTGAAAGTTGTAAAGGATTTAGGTTAAAGGAAGTTTAACTGATCACCAGAGGAACTTTTCCCCTGCAGATATCAGCTTTTTGTACTATTAAGAGGATTTTATTTTTCTAATTACTTTGATAAAGCAAATATTTTACACTTTAGTTGTCAAAGGAGCATCTTTGTTGTTGTTTTGTTTCTATTTCTAACTCACCATGAAACATCATTTGGACATGTTGGTGTTATTTGTGGTTTCACTAAAATAAAATATAATTCATTAAATTGTTTACATACCTCAATTAATGGAAACTAAATGGATTTAAAAGGAGAAAACAGCTATTCAAGGAAATGAAGGAAAAAAATCCTAAATGGGGAAAAAATGATGCGACAAAAAAAGTACAACTTGTTTGAAAATCGAACTGTGAGACACCCAAGACTGCACACCCCTAGTTAATAAGATGACCTGAGACGCCCATATGACAGAGCCAGAGATGGCCCCGTGACACCATTTTACACGACTTGATGATTTTAGACGACTTGATGATTTTACACGACTTGATGATTTTAGACGACTTGATGATTTTACACGACTTGATGATTTTACACGACTTGATGATTTTAGACGACTTGATGATTTTAGACGACTTGATGATTTTACACGACTTGATGATTTTAGACGACTTGATGATTTTACACGACTTGAAACAACTGCTTAAAGCTACAACCTGAGATGACTTGAGACATCTGTGATTACCTGAGACGATTTGAGGTGACGTGGGACAACCCAAGTCTCGACCAGCGACATTCAGAAGCGTCATGTAGCAGGTCACTGGTGAACGGGCCTTCACTAACAGTCATCAGTCATTACAACGATTTCTATTTTACTGCGACTCTAACTGGATGATGTGGTTCAGAAAACGGATGGATGAATCTGCTTTACAGGATTTAAACCATTACTTTAATTTGATGTTAAATAAAATAAACAGCTTTGCATGTTTAGAAGCAGCTCGCTGCTTCATGGTGGACAAACTGTGTACACACAAGAAGAAGTAATAGGAACAGCCTCACTGGGCTCCAAACACCCCAAAAAACTTCTCCTCCTCCTTTTCAGATGAGCGATTCAAAAGCAGCCATGTGGAGAGTGGCTGGTTGGTTTTGTTTGTTTGTAAACAGATGATCCATCAGAGAAGGTCTCTGTTTGTTTACCAGGTCCAAGTTCTATTTATCTGAGACGGTCCAAATTAGACGTCTTCTACACAAAACACAACAATGTAAAAATCATTTCTGTACCTGATTCAGTTGCTGACGGTCGGATTAATAAAACGTGACGACTCCTTGGTGTAAAATGAATACTGTGATTGAGTTCTCGCCTGTGATTGGTGGATGACTGACTGTGTGTGTAACAGGTCTAAAGGTGGAGGTCACACACTGCGGTCAGATGAAGAGGAAGTACCGTGTGTGTAACGTCACACGCAGACCTGCCAGCCATCAAACGTAAACACCAGCCTGTTCTCATGTATGCAGCTCGCACTGTTTGGTCCTCTGCTCACGTGCACATGTCTCCACAGCTTCCCCCTGCAGCTGGAGAACGGACAGGCCATGGAGTGCACGGTGGCTCAGTATTTCAAGCAGAAGTACAGCCTCCAGCTGAAGTACCCACACTTACCCTGCCTGCAGGTTGGACAGGAGCAGAAGCACACCTACCTGCCCCTGGAGGTGAGACACTAGCAGGTTGAGCCTCATTGGCTCCTCCCACCTACCTGTGTCGGATCAGTAAAGGTTGTGTCCGGTCCCGCAGGTCTGTAACATCGTGGCGGGTCAGCGCTGCATCAAGAAGCTCACAGACAACCAGACGTCCACCATGATTAAAGCCACCGCCCGCTCCGCCCCCGACAGGCAGGAGGAGATCAGCCGACTGGTGAGGCGCCAAACATCATAACGCTCCATTTGCCCCGCCCCCTGCACCTCTAACCTCTCCCGTTTCCCCCAGGTCAAAAGCAACAGCATGGTCGGGGGCCCAGACCCCTACCTGAAGGAGTTTGGTATTGTGGTTCACAATGACATGACAGAGGTGACGGGGCGTGTCCTCCCAGCACCCATGCTGCAGTATGGGGGCCGGGTGAGCACAGACACAGGGAGGGACTGTGGCAGGGTGAGTACCGGGCCGGGGCTGCACTGGGCGGGGGGTAGGGGTCTGCATGGACTGAATGATGGGGGCGCGTTCCGGGATGGTGGGTGTTTCTGGAGCAGCCTTCTGTCACTTCTTCTCTACAGTAAGGACCACTGGTGACATCAGGGTGGGCGGAGTCTCAGAGAAATGACTTTAAAACAGTCAAAAAGTTAATAACCCTTAGAATATTATAAATTATTTGTTTAGAAGAATGTAAAAATAATTGGTTCTTAAAAATATTCTAAATAAAAAGTTGTTTAGAAATAAAACTATCTTGAAATAATCCTAATAAAATTAGTCAGGAGTGATGTCACTGATGGTCCTCACAGTAGACGGATAAGTGACAAAACGCCACTTCATCATGACCCCAGTATCCTTCAGGTTTTTGGTGAAAATTCTCAAATGTAATGAATCAGTGAGAGAAAAAACCTGGAACGTTCTCCGAGTTTAAACCTAGGAGCCTCTCAGCAGCTGGAGAGCGCCTCGTCTCCTTCACCTCACCAACAGGGGGCGTCGTCTCAGGGATCAGACTACCTGGAGGGTGATTCATGCTTTAAATCATTGACGAGGTATTTCAAGGTTTAAAAAGTGCTACCAAATAGTGATACCATCCAAAGTTGTACCAAAAAGTCAGCAGGTAAACTAAACGGGCCGATCTGAGACTCGAGAGTGAGTTTTAACATTTTTATTTCTGTCAGTGAACGCACCATCGCCAAGCGGCAAACTCCTGGTCAGTGAACTCACAACTAACAGGTCTTTCATGTGGAAGTTTTTACTTTTGGAAATATAATTTTTAAGGTAATTAAAAGAAACTTCAGGTAATTTGGGAAAGATTTTAGACTCAATATGAACTGTTCTCAGAAAAAAGTTATAAATAACATGAGTTCACATAAATAACCACACGAGTCAGCATATTTCTACATAAACAACCACAGAATTCTGTGGAAATGAACACCCACCTGGGACTTTGAGCACAGAACCTGGAATTTAAAGGATCTGTCCGACCCGTCCTGGTCCAGAACGTCCCTCATTGATGAGATCTTTGTTCAGAAGGACATGAAACCAGTGATTAAAACCAGAAAGGCATCATGAGCATGTTCACCAAGGTGACCAATAGAAGAATTAGTCACTTAATTCTGTCAAACGAGAATCTCAAGCCTGGGATGTCTCCCTCTGCTGGTCATTAGATGAAATGCATGTTTAGAAACCTTTCTGGGTCCGTTTTAGTTCCTGTTGCTTTGTGAGTGAAAGAAAGGAGACGCAGAGCTGCTGAGATTCTCCCTCTGAATACCACACCAGCTGTTTGAGGATCTGATCACAGGTCAGGTTCCAGACCTCACAGCTGGTTTGGGATTCAGGACTTGTGTGAGTGGAGTGGATGGGTGGGCTTCTAACAGGAAGACGATCAGACTCCCAGACACGTCAAATCCCAGCTGAGTCCACGGGTGTGAATAACCCCATAAACCGTCCAGATTTCAAATGAAGCTTTTTGTGAATCACTGATTTCCAGCTTTGAAATCAGTGATTTCTTCAGTTTGTAGTTGGAGAAACTCCCCTGCTGTCCTGGTTATTTTATGGTAATGAGACTGATTCTCTGAGTGGCTGGAGTCTAATCGTCTTCTGGTGAAATGCTTTTAAAAAATGTTGACTGAACACTTTTCTCCTCTGATGAAGTCAAACGTGGATTTAGTTAACCCTCATGAGTCGTTCTTTTTAAATTCAAATCTTAATTTTCCAATAGATCAAAAGAACACTAGAAATGTCCTCCACTTTGAGACATTAGAGACAAAAATGTCCACTTTCATTAAACATCTATTAAAACAACAAACTAGTCCTGAAAAAACAATAAACTAGTCCAACTTTTACTAGTCCTGAAAACAACAACAAACTAGTCTCATTTTTATTAGTCCTGAAAAAACAACAAACTAGTCTCATTTTTACTAGTCCTGAAAAAAAATACAACAAACTAGTCTCATTTTTACTAGTCCTGAAAAAAAATACAACAAACTAGTCTCATTTTTACTAGTCCTGAAAAAAAATACAACAAACTAGTCTCATTTTTACTAGTCCTGAGAAAAAAAATACAACAAACTAGTCTCATTTTTACTAGTCCTGAAAAAACAATAAACTAGTCCAACTTTTACTAGTCCTGAAAAAACAACAAACTAGTCTCATTTTTATTAGTCCTGAAAAA
Organism: Callopanchax toddi; assembly: GCA_006937965.1. Lineage (NCBI taxonomy): Eukaryota > Metazoa > Chordata > Actinopteri > Cyprinodontiformes > Nothobranchiidae > Callopanchax > Callopanchax toddi. Next base: position 153,897 of record SSNR01000545.1, read on the forward strand.
ACAACAAACTAGTCTCATTTTTACTAGTCCTGAAAAAAAATACAACAAACTAGTCTCATTTTTACTAGTCCTGAAAAAAAATACAACAAACTAGTCTCATTTTTACTAGTCCTGAAAAAAAATACAACTAACTAGTCTCATTTTTACTAGTCCTGAAAACAGCAACAAACTAGTCTCATTTTTATTAGTCCTGAAAAAACAACAAACTAGTCTCATTTTTACTAGTCCTGAAAAAAAATACAACAAACTAGTCTCATTTTTACTAGTCCTGAAAAAAAATACAACAAACTAGTCTCATTTTTACTAGTCCTGGAAAAAAAAATACAACAAACTAGTCTCATTTTTACTAGTCCTGAAAACAGCAACAAACTAGTCTCATTTTTACTAGTCCTGAAAACAGCAACAAACTAGTCTCATTTTTACTAGTCCTGAAAACAACAACAAACTAGTCTCATTTTTACTAGTCCTGAAAAAACAACAAACTAGTCTAATTTTTACTAGTCCTGAAAACAACAACAAACTAGTCTCATTTTTACTAGTCCTGAAAAAAATACAACAAACTAGTCTCATTTTTACTAGTCCTGAAAACAGCAACAAACTAGTCTCATTTTTACTAGTCCTGAAAACAACAACAAACTAGTCTCATTTTTACTAGTCCTGAAAACAACAACAAACTAGTCTCATTTTTACTAGTCCTGAAAAAAATACAACAAACTAGTCTCATTTTTACTAGTCCTGAAAACAGCAACAAACTAGTCTCATTTTTACTAGTCCTGAAAACAACAACAAACTAGTCTCATTTTTACTAGTCCTGAAAACAACAACAAACTAGTCTCATTTTTACTAGTCCTGAAAAAAATACAACAAACTAGTCTCATTTTTACTAGTCCTGAAAACAGCAACAAACTAGTCTCATTTTTACTAGTCCTGAAAACAACAACAAACTAGTCTCATTTTTACTAGTCCTGAAAACAACAACAAACTAGTCTCATTTTTACTAGTCCTGAAAAAAATACAACAAACTAGTCTCATTTTTACTAGTCCTGAAAACAGCAACAAACTAGTCTCATTTTTACTAGTCCTGAAACAAACAACAAACTAGTCTCATTTTTACTAGTCCTGAAAACAACAACAAACTAGTCTCATTTTTACTAGTCCTGGAACAAACAACAACAAACTAGTCTCATTTTTACTAGTCCTGGAACAAACAACAACAAACTAGTCTCATTTTTACTAGTCCTGGAACAAACAACAACAAACTAGTCTCATTTGTACTAGTCCGGAAAAAACAACAACAAACTAGTCTCATTTGTACTAGTCCGGAAAAAACAACAACAAACTAGTCTCATTTGTACTAGTCCGGAACAAACAACAACAAACTAGTCTCATTTGTACTAGTCCTGAAACAAACAACAAACTAGTCTCATTTGTACTAGTCCTGAAAAAACAACAACAAACTAGTCTCATTTGTACTAGTCCTGGAACAAACAACAACAAACTAGTCTCATTTTTACTAGTCCTGGAACAAACAACAACAAACTAGTCTCATTTTTACTAGTCCTGAAAACAACAACAAACTAGTCTCATTTTTACTAGTCCTGGAACAAACAACAACAAACTAGTCTCATTTTTACTAGTCCTGGAACAAACAACAACAAACTAGTCTCATTTTTACTAGTCCTGGAACAAACAACAACAAACTAGTCTCATTTTTACTAGTCCTGGAACAAACAACAACAAACTAGTCTCATTTTTACTAGTCCGGAAAAAACAACAACAAACTAGTCTCATTTGTACTAGTCCGGAACAAACAACAACAAACTAGTCTCATTTGTACTAGTCCTGAAACAAACAACAAACTAGTCTCATTTTTACTAGTCCTGGAACAAACAACAACAAACTAGTCTCATTTTTACTAGTCCTGGAACAAACAACAACAAACTAGTCTCATTTTTACTAGTCCTGGAACAAACAACAACAAACTAGTCTCATTTTTACTAGTCCTGAAAACAACAACAAACTAGTCTCATTTTTACTAGTCCTGGAACAAACAACAACAAACTAGTCTCATTTTTACTAGTCCTGAAAACAACAACAAACTAGTCTCATTTTTACTAGTCCTGGACAAAACAAGCACAGTTTTGGGTTTTAACCATGTAAATTCCAGTTTGATTACCTCATGTCCATGTACTTATTTTAAACCTAAAACATTAATTATTTTTATTAAAACTATTTTTACGTTATTTACAAATCAGTCCAAAAAAATCCTGAAACACTTGGCCTGACTGAGGGAGAATTATTTAAATAGTCTTTATGCTTTTGATGACGTGAAGATGAAGTCATGTGTTAATGCCCTGGGTTGTTCTTGACACCCAAACATTTGTTTAATTAAAATTCCTCTGTCTGTATTTTTTTTCCCATCAATAACAAGGATTTGAAGTAATCAAACCAAACGAGTGAAGGTTTGCTTGTTTTGAGCAGAAGTAGAAAGTTTTTATAGCAGTTTAGTGGAAGCGGATGTTTATATTCTTAATGACTCTAGGGGGGTAAATTAAACCGACAGCAGCTGATGATGTTGGTCAGTGTCACCGAAAACGCCTCCTGCTGAGGCTGTGAGGAGAGAGGCTTCAGTCTGATGATGAAAACCTGTAATATCTGTTTGTTGAACTGCTCCTCCTCAGCGCGGTCACTTGTTTTAGAGGTTGAAGCTCTTGGTGACCTCTCTGGACTCCTGAGTTGATTTACACTCAGAACCAGAGTTCTCACCTCAGGAACTCTAATACTGGACTAATGATGAAAAGGAGCTTTTCTCCTCAAAACAAGAGGCCGATACTGCTGTGAAAATGTTTGTTTTTATTAGGGCTGCACAATATATTGAATATTTATCGTCACTACGACATCGCCATACGTGATAGGCATATGGCAAAAAGCTCAAAGGTTTCAGTACATCAATTCTTTGTATGCTAATGGATGGTCAGTCACATAAGTTTGAAGTATTCGACCAATAGGATGGATCCTTTTGCTGTAGGTGTCCGCCCTCTGTCTGTGTAGACGCTGTTGGATGGCAAACACCTGATTAGCTTGTTGAGCGTCACAATGGCCGAGAGCGAGACGAGGAGGAAAATGTTAACGATGAAGACCCTCCCTCCCCCCTTTGAATTCTCTCTGACCAGCACATTTTTTAAGCTAATAAAATGTGAGTTTCCACATTGTCAGCTGTCAATCAACGTGCATGCACATCGCTCAAACCTGTAAAGGTGGGACATGCACAGGACGCTCTGTGTCTTCCTGTTTACAGTCGCCACATTGGAAGAGGAGAACTTCTGCTAAAAAGTGATCCATTCCCCAGCTACTGAGGGCTACATCAACTTCAGAAAGAAAACCAAAGAAAAGTCCGGCGACTAAACTTGGTGAAAAACACATTAGAGACCAGAGTGATGCACGTGCACAGTTGTAGAGGTGGAGTTAGTGGGAGCAGAGGGGGGAGAAGGGATGTTTTGGGAAGGGCCTTGGTACGCTGCTTTAAAAAATCCTCTCTGGCTCAAATAGTTCAGACAGCACCTTTAAGCATTTGTTCATTTCTTGGAAGTCATATTGTCATCTCAACATTAAATGCTGCTGTCGCACATCACAGGTTCTCCTAATATCGTGCAGCCCTAATTTTTATTAATAAATTCAAGTAAAACCAGTAAAGTTGGTTTGGATCCAGTTATCAGTTGTCTGGCCTTAAAGGGACATTCAGCCTTTTTAATGTGTTTCCCTCAGACACGGAGCTAACTGTTCAGAAAAACAGAGTTTACGTCTTTCAGGACTGATGACTAAGTCTCAGTGCTGTCGAATCAAGTTTAATCTCCTAAACTCCCAGAATTCACGTGATGCTATTTTATAAACATTTACATCTCTGTCAGTTTCACATTACAGGAAGAAATGTGAACAACTTCAGCTGCTGGATGAAGAGCTACATTTAGCTACTGCTGCTGATATTTACAGTGGAGGAAATAATGATTTGACCCCTTGCTGATTTTGTAAGTTTGTCCAATGACAAAGAAATGAAAAGTCTCAGAACAGAATCATTTTAATGGTAGGTTTATTTTAACAGTGGCAGATAGCACATCAAAAGGAAAATGGAAAAAATAACTTTAAATAAAAGATAGAAACTCATTTGCATTTCATTGAGTGAAATAAGTATGTGAACCCCTACCAACCATGAACAGTTCTGGCTCCCACAGAGTGGTTAGACACTTCTACTCAATTAGTCACCCTCATTAAAGACACCTGTCTTAACTAGTCACCTGTATAAAGGACACCTGTCCACAGAATCAATCAATCAAGCAGACTCCAAACTCTCCAACATGGGAAAGACCAAAGAGCTGTCCAAGGATGTCAGAGACAACATTGTAGCCCTGCACAAGGCTGGACTGGGCTACAAAACCATTAGCAAGAAGCTGGGAGAGAAGGGGACAACTGTTGCTGTAATTGTTGGAAAATGGAAGGAGCACAAAATGACCATCGATCGACCTCGGTCTGGGGCTCCACGCAAGATCTGACCTGGTGGGGTGTCAATGATTCTGAGAAAGGTGAGAAATCATCCTAGAACTACACGGGAGGAGTTAGTTAATGACCTCAAATCAGCTGGGACCACAGTCACCAAGAAAACCATTGGAAACACATTACACCGCAATGGATTCAAATCCTGCAGAGCTCCAAGGTCCCCCTGCTTCAGAAGGCACATGTGCAGGCCCGTCTGAAGTTTACCAATGAACACCTGAATGATTCAGAGAGTGACTGGGAGAAGGTGCTGTGGTCTGAGGAGACCAACATGGAGCTCTTTGGCATTAACTCAACTGGCTGTGTTTGGAGGAAGAAAAATGCTGCCTCTGACCCCAAAACACCGTCCCCACCGTCAAGCATGGAGGTGGAAACATTTTGCTTGGGGGTGTTTTTCTGCTAAGGGCACAGGACAACTTCACCGCATTAACGGGAAAATGGGCGGAGACATGTATCGTCAAATCCTGAGCGACAACCTCCTTCCCTCTGCCAGGAAACTGAAAATGGGTCGTGGATGGGTGTTCCAGCACGACAATGACCCAAAACATACAGCAAAGGCAACAAAGGCGTGGCTCAAGAAGAAGCACATTAAGGTCACGGAGTGGCCTAGTCAGTCTCCGGACCTTCATCCTATAGAAAACCTATGGAGGAGCTGAAGGTCAGAGTGCACAGAGACAGCCTCCAAACCTTAAGGATTTGGAGATGATCTGAAAGAGGAGTGGACCAAAATTCCTCCTAACATGTGCGCAGACTTGGTCATCGATTACAAGAAACGTTTGACCTCTGTGCTGGAAAACAAGGGTTTTTCACTAAGTATGAAGTATTTTTTGTTAGAGGGTTCAAATACTTATTTCACTCAATGAAATGCAAATGAGTTTCTATCTTTTATTTAAAGTTATTTTTTCCATTTTCCTTTTGATGTGCTATCTGCCACTGTTAAAATAAACCTACCATTAAAATGATACTGTTCTGAGACTTTTCATTTCTTTGTCATTGGACAAACTTACAAAATCAGCAAGGGGTCAAATCATTATTTCCTCCACTGTATACAGTGAACAACCACAAAGTTCCATGTAAATACCTGTAGATCTCCATGTATGTAACCACAGTCATTAATAACTACAGAATTCTAGATAAATAACTACATGTTATTTGTTACTACATGTTAGGGATGTAACGATTCACTCCAGCCACGATTCGATTCGATTCTCGATTTTAAGCTCACGGTTTTCGATTTTTTACGATTTTTCATAACAAAATTAATTTATTTTATGGCCAAATAATTTTTTTTATTTTATAATAGCCCTTTAGTCCTTGTTTCAAATAGTAATTTTCTATTGTCTTACTGGAAACAAGGGAAAGCCTAAATGCTGGCACAGTGTTGACTTCTAATTGACTGGAGCATCATCTATCTAGAAGCTGCTTGTCTCTGCTCTGAATGATTAGCAGAACTTAGTCACCACTGTGTGTGATGGTTGAAATGTCCTCATTATTGTTTAAACTTATAATGTATCTGTCAGTATGTAGAGTTTAATAGATATTAAGGGAAATGTGTTCATTACTGTTTACATTAACAATGTTTGTCAGTAGTTTTTAGCCAAATACTAGATGGTGTTTAGTTAAACAGATGTTGATGTGGATTTTGATTTAGTAGCTGTAGTAACGATATGTGACCAGCAGGGGACGTCTAGTGCTAGAGAGCTAGAAAGCACATTTAAGCAGCAGAGAAGAAACTCCGTGGTTATTTACATTATATATTTATAAACTCTCCTTTTCAGGTATGAGTTATCCGTAAGAACACCTGTAGTGTCATGTAACTTTAACAGAACGTTCATGAATGCATTCAGTGGTTGATCCGGTTTATTCTTGTTGTTGAACGAAGTTTTGCCACAGTTAGCCGCTAGCTGATAGCCAATGATGCTAACTAGTTAAAAAGACAATCGGACTGGTATTTTATATTTCTTTATGATCACTCTGTATGTATTTAAGTTGAATTAAGTCGTTTAATACACGTCTGAGCAGAGAAAGTAACGTGTCTGTGGTTCTTTTAGCATTTACTCCCGTTTTCAGGGCGTTCCATGGAGGTGTTACGTCACGCCGTTGTGAATCGATTTTTCTTTTTTCTACATCGACTCATATTTAAACTAGTTTTCACCGGTTTTAAATCGATTTTCGAAGCATCGTTACATCCCTACTACATGTAACAACATTTCTTGGTAATTAATTTTGTAACATGAAACTGACGGCAGTGTAACTGTTGGACATTAATGGATATGTGTCTTCCAAGATGTCCCTTTAAAGGCGTGTTTGTGTCAGACTGGAGTACAGTCAGGGTGTGGGTGGGCAGCTGTAGATGATGTAGTGGCTCATCCACTCGGGGGGTTGACTAAGAGTGTAGGGACTCTCTCCGCAGAATAAGACCGTGGCCACGCCCAACCAGGGCGTGTGGGACATGAGAGGGAAGCAGTTCTATGCCGGCATCGAGATCAAAGTGTGGGCCGTGGCCTGCTTCGCCCCCCAGAAACAGTGTCGGGAAGACCTGCTGAAGTGAGTCCCGACTCCAACCCAAATCACACCACACGCCAAAAATAAACGACTCCAACCCAAATCACACCACACGCCAAAAATAAAACGACTCCAGCCCAAATCACACCACACGCCAAAAATAAAACGACTCCAACCCAAATCACACCACACGCCAAAAATAAAACGACTCCAACCCAAATCACACCACACGCAAAAATAAAACGACTCCAACCCAAATCACACCACACGCAAAAATAAAACGACTCCAACCCAAATCACACCACACGCTAGGGCTGAAACGATTCTTCGAGTACCTCGAATAATTCGAGTACAAAAAAGCCTCGAGGCAAATTCTCTGCCTCGAGGCTTCGTTTAATTCATATTTAATTAATTCATGGCTTTGCAATCGCCCGGGGTCATGTTTCACCCGGACCGAAATAAGTGGCGCGCATACACACTGCACTGAATGCACACGCAAGTAGCGAATGTAACTTATCTTAAGCCATGGTGGACAACTAGACCGTACTATTACTACTAGTACTAGACCGGCACAGACTGAAAGATGTCGGTAGGTACCGGTAGCGAAAAAACACGGTGCCGACTTTGGTACTGAGATGCTTCATTTAACCGCCTGCGCAGCTACAAGGGTGGAGACACAGGTGAGACAGAGGAGCAGAGAGCCCCTCCCCTCCCTGTCAAAACACCGTAGCGAGTTGCGGGTTAAAAATTCCGAAAAACTCTAAAGTTTCGCCGCATTTTGGAAAGGTAAACAGGAACAGAGCAAAATGAAACATATGCTATGAGATTTGTGCCGCAAAAAACAGGCATTCCAGCAATTAGTCAAAGCCACGCATCGCGTATGGAATTAACTTGCTGCTGCAACCATGATATCTATGACTGCAGCACTTTCACTTCAGTCCGACTGAAAAAAGGTGTGTGAGGGGAAGACAGTGACATAACAGAAAGTTCCGAGGTAAGCAATAAATACCAGTAATAATAGTAAATGCACTTATATGCCACAAAACCATGGTTTATATCTATTTTTTATTTAAAAAATGTTTAATACTTTGTTATTTTCTCTCAGATTTATACATTGTACATGTAATTTATACATACATATATATTTATATGTATGTATATTTATATATACAAATACATACATGTAATTTATTAGAGTACTCGATTAATCGAAAAAAGATTCGATAGAGTACTCGATTACAAAAATATTCGATAGCTGCAGCCCTACCACACGCAAAAAAATAAATGACTCCAACCCAAATCACACCACACGCAAAAAATAAAACTACTCCAACCCAAATCACACCACACGCAAAAATAAAACGACTCCAACCCAAATCACACCACACGCAAAAATAAAACGACTCCAGCCCAAATCACACCACACGCAAAAATAAAACGACTCCAGCCCAAATCACACCACACGCAAAAATAAAACGACTACAACCCAAATCACACCACACGCCAAAAATAAAACGACTCCAACCCAAATCACACCACACGCAAAAATAAAACGACTCCAGCCCAAATCACACCACACGCCAAAAATAAAACGACTCCAACCCAAATCACACCACACGCAAAAAATAAAACGACTCCAACCCAAATCACACCACACGCAAAAATAAAACGACTCCAACCCAAATCACACCACACGCAAAAATAAAACGACTCCAACCCAAATCACACCACACGCTAGGGCTGAAACGATTCTTCGAGTACCTCGAATAATTCGAGTACAAAAAAGCCTCGAGGCAAATTCTCTGCCTCGAGGCTTCGTTTAATTCATATTTAATTAATTCATGGCATTGCAATCGCCCGGGGTCATGTTTCACCCGGACCGAAATAAGTGGCGCACATACACACTGCACTGAATGCACACGCAAGTAGCGAATGTAACTTATCTTAAGCCATGGTGGACAACTAGACCGTACTATTACTACTAGTACTAGACCGGCACAGACTGAAAGATGTCGGTAGGTACCGGTAGCGAAAAAACACGGTGCCGACTTTGGTACTGAGATGCTTCATTTAACCGCCTGCGCAGCTACAAGGGTGGAGACACAGGTGAGACAGAGGAGCAGAGAGCCCCTCCCCTCCCTGTCAAAACACCGTAGCGAGTTGCGGGTTAAAAATTCCGAAAAACTCTAAAGTTTCGCCGCATTTTGGAAAGGTAAACAGGAACAGAGCAAAATGAAACATATGCTATGAGATTTGTGCCGCAAAAAACAGTCATTCCAGCAATTAGTCAAAGCCACGC
>SSNR01000545.1:163985-173985 GCA_006937965.1 Callopanchax toddi
CACACCCCAAAAAAATAAAACGACTCCAACCCAAATCACACCACACGCAAAAAATAAAACGACTCCAACCCAAATCACACCACACGCAAAAATAAAACGACTCCAACCCAAATCACACCACACGCAAAAATAAAACGACTACAACCCAAATCACACCACACGCAAAAATAAAACGACTCCAATCCAAATCACACCACACGCAAAAATAATACGACTCCAACCCAAATCACACCACACGCAAAAAATAAAACGACTCCAGCCCAAATCACACCACACGCAAAAATAATACGACTCCAGCCCAAATCACACCACACGCAAAAATAATACGACTCCAACCCAAATCACACCACACGCAAAAAATAAAACGACTCCAACCCAAATCACACCACACGCCAAAAAAATAAAACGACTCCAACCCAAATCACACCACACGCAAAAAATAAAACGACTCCAACCCAAATCACACCACACGCAAAAAATAAAACGACTCCAACCCAAATCACACCACACGCCAAAAATAAAACGACTCCAACCCAAATCACGCCAAAAATAAAACGACTCCAACCCAAATCACGCCAAAAATAAACGACTCCAACCCAAATCACACCACACGCCAAAAATAAACGACTCCAATCCAAATCACGCCACATGCAAAAAATAAAACGACTCCCATCCCAAATCACACAACACTATTGGTCTGCTCTTTCATGAGTAAACCACCAGAGATCCTGACCTGGTGAGTTGCTGGGGTCCCACCCTGTAGCCAGACATGGGGTTAGGGCCCATGAGCGACAACCTAATGGGCTCTGTGCACGCCGCTACGTGACATAATTTCCGGTAGAAGGTCAGGATGGACGTAAACTTCCGGTAGCCTCTGGAAGCACATGTTTGCTAGTTTCCTTTCGGGAGCTTGTAAATCTTTCTTTTTTCTAAATCTTTCTTCTTCTTTTTTGTGCGCGGCCTTCTATGTCAAGCTTTTATGTGTTCATGTCCTAAACATGACATGTACACTGACATAATTTGCGTTTCAGCAACAAACTGATAGCAGGCCTAACCACCACTGCTGTGTGCCATTCTGTACAGCATCAACAAGATCACAATCCCACCTCCCATCATTAGCACAGAGACCGGAAGTCTCGTACCATCCTCACGCCAAACATGGGACTGATGCGTGCACAGAGGCTATTGTCAGACTTGTCATGGCCTTGTCTCTTTCTGTCCTTGACTGTGCAGCAGGTCCACAGAGCAAATGGCAGTTTTGAACACTTTCAGAAATGTTGCACTTTGTGGTACAAGCTGCAAATGTCATTAAAAGTTGAATAAACTCATCAGTAAAATCATCTCCTCTTTATTTTTAGTTGGCACAGACCTTAAACACTGTGGCTAATGATGATTCTGTAAGAGCAGCTGAATGCTGGTGCGATCAGCTCTAAGTTTTAAATTCAATGTACACATCTGATCATCACAAATAATCTGTGATTATTCGACTATCAAAATAATAATTTGTGGCAGCTAGGGGTGTAACGATATCCAAATCCCACGGTACGATATCGTCACGGTATGGACCTCACGGTACGATATTTATTGCGATATTGTGGGGAGGCTCAAGATATTGTGGCTATGCTCACGGTAATAAGCCTCACAACATAAAATGTACTATTATGACATTTTAAACAGCCTGAAAAGCCATTCCTAAAGTTTTAAATTCAAGTAACTCAACATACAGTATAAAGAGAAGACGAAACAGCGTATTTAATAAATAAAAGTAACCAGGAAATACACAACTGCCTCGTCATTAAGTCATAAATAAAAATACCTAGGCATCACCAAACAGGAAACTAATTAGAAGGTAGCCTCTTCTAGTTTCTAGAGTTCTAGTCCAGTTTCAGTTTTTAATATATATATTATAAATTATATATTATAATATAATTTTTATAGAGCTGTTAAAATGACCTCTGCTGTTTTTACTGCTCCAGTAGGAACTTCTCCTCTCCTTGGTTTCTGTCTGACAAGTCTAAGTTAATGTTGCTGTTAATGTTGCTCATCTGAGCAATGACTAAATGAAAAGAAATTAAATAATTGACTAAAATGTGTTGATGATGGCATTTTATATTTAAGTTCCAGTTTAGCCACTAATGATTTAAACCCCACGACGATCACGGTGGAGATTATATGCAAATCAGTGGCTAAATATTCTGGGATGTATTTTATTTCTTGAGCTGCTGTGAGGCAATGCTGATCTAAGAGCCTCATGCTGAGGTTTTTGACCCGTCTGGACTTGAACACTGGAAACTTTTCACGAGGGGGCGGGTTGTTGTGACCTCTCACGCTGCTCGTATTCGCCGAGGAGTCCGGCTCTGTACACCGACAGTGTCTGCATGTCGTCAGCTGTCCGTTCTTTTCTCCTTCATCGTTTCTCGACACGATAAATCCAAAATGCTTCCAAATCTCAGACGGAAAAGCCGTGCTGCGATTACCGCTGTGTCCCATCCGCCTCCATGTTTGTTTATTTTTGCCATGTGGGCTGCGCGTGCTCCCATTGGTGCACCGGCTGATGACGTGGAAGCAAAGGATCATGGTCTATGTAGTTTACTTTGCTATACTCTGGTGCGGCGAACTAAAACGTGTTATTTTTAACTCATGACGTACTGTTCAATACCGTGACAAGACCACAACGATATCGTGGCCATTTTACTACCGCAATATCACGGTATTTCCAATACTGTTACACCCCTAGTGGCAGCCCTACTGGACACTACTCGAGACAGCCTGACGCAACTCGAGACAAGCTGAGATGACCTGAGACAACCAAAAATGACCTGAGATAAGATTTCTGGTCTGGTTCTGGTTCCTGACAGGAGCTTCACAGACCAGTTGAGGAAGATCTCTAAGGATGCTGGGATGCCGATCCAAGGCCAGCCGTGTTTCTGTAAATATGCTCAAGGAGCTGACAGCGTGGAACCCATGTTCAAACACCTGAAGATGTCCTACGTGGGCCTGCAGCTCATCGTGGTCATCCTGCCTGGAAAAACCCCGGTCTACGGTAGGTGCCACCCATTGGGGTGAGGAGGAGGATGTTGATGATGCTGACTGGTGTTTCTGGTCCAGCTGAGGTGAAGCGGGTTGGGGACACCCTCCTGGGAATGGCCACGCAGTGTGTCCAGGTGAAGAATGTGGTGAAGACGTCTCCTCAGACTCTGTCCAACCTCTGCCTAAAGATCAACGCCAAGCTGGGAGGAATCAACAACGTCCTGGTTCCTCATCAGAGGTTAGTAGCATGTCTGGTTCACCCAGAAATACTGGAATTTACTAGAACCCACCAGAACATCTGGTGCAGCTCACCTTTCGTCACAGAACAAGCATGTGAATCCCAGATGAACCATCATTACCTTCTCAACATCCGGAGAATAGATCAGAACCACTTTAGATCACAAGACCCACGATGGTAGAGTGTAGAGGAGACTTTGAGTCGACTCTTTGAGTCCTGACCCTGGTTCTGACCTGGTTTTGGTTTTTGTTCTAACCTGGTCCCGGTCCGGTCCAGACCCTCTGTGTTCCAGCAGCCTGTGATCTTCCTTGGCGCTGATGTCACTCATCCTCCGGCCGGTGACGGTAAGAAGCCGTCTATTGCTGCTGTGGTGGGGAGCATGGACGGACACCCCAGCCGGTACTGTGCCACGGTCCGGGTTCAGACGTCTCGGCAGGACATGTCACAGGTTAGTTTTACTAAGACCCATCTGAACCAGGTCTGGAGTGCCTCTCTGAGGTGTGTTCTGGTTCTGTAGGAACAGCTGTTCAGTCAGGAGGTGATCCAGGACCTGACCAACATGGTGAGGGAGCTTCTGATCCAGTTTTACAAGTCAACCCGCTTCAAGCCCACGCGCATCATCTACTACCGTGGCGGCGTGTCTGAAGGCCAGATGAAGCAGGTGAGCGTTGTCATGAGGTCTATGGAACTGGGTTGGGTTCTGCCTCGATCCTCTACAGCTGTTTGTGCTGCAGGTGGCGTGGCCTGAGCTGATCGCCATCAGGAAGGCCTGCATCAGCCTGGAGGAGGACTACCGGCCTGGCATCACCTACATTGTGGTTCAGAAGCGCCACCACACCCGTCTGTTCTGTTCGGATAAAGCTGAGCGGGTCAGTCGGTTCGCCTCTGCTGCCATCTTGGTCTCAGGGGGTTGTGTCGTGAGTCTAACTTTGATCTGATTGGACCACAGGTCGGGAAGAGTGGGAATGTTCCGGCTGGCACCACGGTGGACAGCACCATCACGCACCCGTCTGAGTTTGACTTCTACCTGTGCAGCCACGCTGGAATCCAGGTGAGCTGAACTGTGAGCTACATGACGCCAGGTCACACTTAAGAGTTTACTCACAGGCTTCAACGCTCCTCATCTTCATCAGGGAACCAGTCGTCCCTCCCACTACCACGTCCTGTGGGATGACAACTGTTTCACGGCGGACGAGCTGCAGCTCCTCACCTACCAGCTGTGCCACACTTACGTACGCTGCACGCGCTCCGTTTCCATCCCGGCTCCAGCCTACTACGCCAGGCTGGTGGCTTTCCGAGCTCGCTACCACCTGGTGGACAAGGACCACGACAGGTGAGCCGTGCAGGGCCTCTGGATGACATCACTTCTTCCCCTTCTGAGGATAATCACTGTTTAAAGACAAGTAAAGGTGGCAGAATGAGCAAAAGTCAGGGAAAGGAAGTTTGAGGCAAAACAGGAAGCTTGAGTTAGTAACAGGAAGTCTAAGGTAAAATAGGAAATTGGAGGTAGGTCCAGGAAGTCAATGTAGGGACAGGAAGTCAAAGCTTCAACGGGAAGTCTGAGGTAGGGACAGGACATTGGATGTGACCTGATGAGGTCTCTCTCTGTTGCAGCGCTGAAGGCAGTCATGTGTCGGGTCAGAGTAACGGCCGTGACCCCCAGGCGCTGGCCAAGGCTGTCCAGATCCACTATGACACCCAGCACACCATGTACTTCGCCTGAGCTCCTCACCAGCCCGTCCATCTTCTCTGTCCTCCGGTTTCTCATCTGTCTCTCGTCTCTGTCCTTCTGGTCTAATGGATCTTCTGACCTGAGCGGCTCACCTGCCGATGACGGGGAACTGTTTCCGACCAGCGTTCCTCGTCGAGTCGCCTTCTCAACCAGCAGCGGAGCGCCGTGACGCCCCACGGCGCGCCGGTGAAAAAACAAAAACAAACATCACGTGAACGTCGAGCCATTATTTTGAGTTTGTTTTTGTTTTTTCTCTCTGAATGTTTGTGTGTTTTTAGAAACTCGGAGCAGAGGAGCGGCGCCTCCTCAGCTCGTCCAGCTAAGCAGGACTCTGATCTACTTTTACCTCAAAGCCCCGCGGGGCCAAATCTGTCACAAGGTCTGGGGTTTGCAGGGTGGTGGGGGAGGGGCGGAACCTTTTAAGAATGAGATATAAAAATCTATATTTTCCTTTTTATGAGCATGTGTTTTAACTCTCCTCTTTTGGTCCTTTATAAGCGAGGTGACCTGGATGTCCATGCTTTCCTCTCATCAATGTGTGTGTGTGTGTGTGTGTGTGTGTGTTGACCTGTATATACCTGTACTGCTGTATGAGTGTGTGTGTGTGTGTGTGAGTGTTGGCAGGCCACTGAACTGTAAATGAATTCTAGGAGATAACTGCTGTAAATGCCTCAGAGTTGTTTTATATTCACACATACAGAAAACATATTAACATATATTTACGTGTGCAGAGAGACGGGATGTAACGGCGCCTCCTGCAGGCCTCTGAGGGTTCTGCAGGGGTCCAGGTTCTGGTTTGGACCGGCTCAGGAAGCTGGGCCGGTGAGTGGTAGCGATGTCTGGTTGGACCCGTTGGTTAGCTTCTTTAAAAGAAACAAAGCAGGAACCTTTACTTCAGATTGACTCCTTGGTTCTGGACTGGTTCTGGTCCCATTGGTTCTGAGCTGGTTCCGGATCAATGCTGGGCCAGTTTAGGACCGGTTCTGGGTTTGGACCAGTTCTGGACCTCCTGGGCCGCTGAGGGTTTTCTGGATCTTTATGCATCGACTTGTTAAAAACAGAAAGTTTAATATAAACGTTTTGGTGGTTCTCGTTGTTTAGTAGTTTACCTTTGATGTTGTTTGTTGTTGTTGTTGTCGTCATTACTGTTGTGATGAATTTTATGGCGGGCAGCGAAGCCTCCTGTACAGCTAACGGGTCGAGGGGGTGGAGCCTAGGGCGGGTCTGTTTTTATTTGTAGCATTTTGGGTGAAGGAGGCGGAGCCACACCTGCGCGGCGGCCAGTGTCGTGTAGCAGAAAGCAGCTTTTGATTGGACCGTTGGAGACAATCAGGACTTGTGGGCGGAGCCTAGGGTTTCTGACCTGGTTTTTATTTTGCGTGCGAGATTCAAAACAGTTTGTTGTGGTAACACTGGACTCAGTGAGCAGCGGCGCCCCCTGCTGGCGGACGGTCAGCGTGCACGCCTCATCGGGGGGGCGTTTCGGTGAGAACCCTTTTGTAATAAACCACCCGTAAAGCAGCAGGTTTACTATGAATGTGTTTGAGCGCCTTCCTGTTGAAGGCGTGCACGCTGGCATCGAGCGCCGACAGGAAACGACCGCGCGTTTAAGGGGGGGGGGATCGATTGCACGTCGGTGATTTCCAGTCAGGTAACTGATGGCTCCGTGTTTATGACGTCACAAAGCAATACCCGATGGATCAGCTGGAAGCTAGTTTGTGTAAATGAGTTGTTTCCTTTCCGTATCGACCAGTGGAACGTGGACTAGTTGTGCTTTAGCAGATGTAGACTTTGCTCGCCTGCATGCCAGACTTTTGTCCTTTTTAATCAACCTTTTTTCAATCATATTTATTATGAGAGTAAAGTATAAACTTTTGGGGGTAAATGTTTCTGGGTTTAGTCTAGCAATACCTGTCCCGTCTGATGTGTTTAAAGGCTCCTGTCAATCATTTGGCTGTTTCCGTGGCGACGGCGGTGGCTCTTTGCAGTGGTTCCGATTCAAACGAGGTACTTTGTTCAAACGTGGACCTGTTAAAGAGCCGCCCCCTCGCCCTCCTCTGTGCCGGGTCGCCGAGGGGCAGGACCACCAGGCTGTGGCCGGGCCTCCGGTTCCCATGGCGACTCAGGGCCCCCTCACAGAACCATTTCCTGTCTGTGACGGCGGCGCCAGCGGAGCAGGATTACCTCTTTTTAACCTTCTGAAGCTCCCTGATGGGTTTGGATTCACAGAGAGCATGAATTATTTTGGAATTCCTCACTTTGATATCTTGTTATATGGATGGATTTGTAATTTTGTGTATTTTGTGCATTTTATTTTGTTTTTACCTCTTTGGTTCCTGTTTGGGGTTTTTTAAAGCTCTGTTGGATCAGAACAGATTCTGTGGATTGTTCCCATACGCCCCCTTATTGGTTGTGAGGAGGCGGGGCCTGATTTAGCCCCACCCACTGAGCAGAGGGCCATTTACTTGCTCTTAATATGTGACATGTTCAGATTTTTTTTTAGCCTGCAGGGAAATCTTGTGTTAATGTACAAAATAATAAATCGGTATTTTATGCCCATAAAGCTGATGTCCTCGTTTGTTTGACTCGCTATGATGAATCAGCTGATCTGACCTCTAAGTCAGCTGATCTGACCTCTAAATCAGCTGATCTGACCTCTAAGTCGGCTGATCTGACCTCTAAGTCGGCTGATCTGACCTCTAAGTCGGCTGATCTGACCTCTAAATCGGCTGATCTGACCTCTAAGTCGGCTGATCTGACCTCTAAGTCAGCTGATCTGACCTCTAAGTCGGCTGATCTGACCTCTAAGTCAGCTGATCTGACCTCTAAGTCAGCTGATCTGACCTCTAAGTCAGCTGATCTGACCTCTAAATCGGCTGATCTGACCTCTAAATCGGCTGATCTGACCTCTAAATCGGCTGATCTGACCTCTAAATCAGCTGATCTGACCTCTAAGTCAGCTGATCTGAACATTGATCAGATATAAGTCCTTGTGGATTTATTTCAGTTCAAGTTTATTTGCGAAGGGGCAGTGCATATTAATGACCTTATATACGTTTGTACATATGTAAATATGCAAGATTATAGCCAGGGTTAATTTCCATCCTTTGTCCCTTGGCAGGTTAATGCCTGCCATACATACAGTAACTAAATACAATAGAAAACAAAAACAATGTATGGAGTTCTAAAAATGGCAGCAAAAATTTAGACACTAAATCAAGTTGTTTCTGCTCGATTTGAGTTAAAAGTAAAAATATTCAAACATACAAATTAAAGACAACAAACCATCCTTCAACAAATGTTCCATTTAATAAATCTTGTAATAAAATAAAACATCAAAAGTCTAAAAATACAGATGAACCTGAAAAACTGGTCAAAATCAAAGAATGATCAGCCAAATCAGATCCGAGACGTCTGGTATATGTATGTCTATATTACATGTATACTCAGGTGTATCTTATATAAAACCCAGGTTTCACATTTAAAATAAAAAAGGTTTAAAGTTTAAAAAACGATCTGGTGTTTGGATTGATCCGTTTTGAAACGGCTCAAATCAGGATTCAGTTTGTTAAATTCAAACACGTTTAAATCAACTCAACCAGCTGTTAGTTTGGTTTCTATTCTGAATAAAATCCTGTTCATTGTGAACTACATTCAGATTTTAGGTTTGTAGCAGGTTGGAGAACGTTCCTGAAGACATCTGAGCTCCATCGATCATCTGGAGCTCCTGATTAAATCAGGTAACTAAGTACCCCCCACCCCCACCCCGATGCTTCTTGTTGACTGTCCGGTTGCCATGACGACTGTTACCACAGCGAGTGGCGCTCTAGGACAGAGGAAACCGGAGCGGGCCTTGATATGTTCATATTTAATTCACGCCGCTCTCAGCAGATCGGCTGTCTGATCCGATCCAGCAGCAGAACCCGCAGGTCCGACCGCGGCGCCCTGATTCCTAATTTAACGCCTTCTGGGAATCGGACCGCTCGGGGGAGGAGGGCTGGAGTGGACGTCCAGGAGAAGACACTTCAGTCTGAGACGAGCCGGAGACGCGTTGGACCGTCGCTTGTTGGATCGGTTCAGGACAAAAAACTGATCCGTGTTTTTCCCGGTCCGGGTTCTGAGGCAGACAGACCGACGGCATCAGAGGTTCTGATATCTGGATCAGGCTACACCAGATCGGAACGCCACGCCGATCAGACGGCAGGTCAGAACCAGACGAGGTCTGGACTCACACAAGCTGCCTTGTCCTGTACGTTTACCTGCAGGGGGTCAAAGGTCAACACTAAGCTGTTCATTAATGTATCCAGTCAATGAACAGAGAAAGTGTTTTCAGTCTTTGATCCAGTGAGGAGGGAAGAACGACCTGAAGGACAGTCAGACGACCTGAAGGACAGTCAGACGACCTGAAGGACAGTCAGACGACCTGAAGGACCTCCTGTGGAACGTCTGAGGACTTGGAGCCGACCTGAGGTCGACCCGAGGAGCTTGACCCTCTGAGCAGATGTTGAGGAAGAAGAGGAGGAGAACATGGTTTCTGACCTTTTGACACCCAGCTCTTAAGAAGTCTAAAACAGGAAGGAGACCAGTGACCCCCGACTCGCCCCCAGCAGCACTCAGAGCCCCCCCAGCAGCAGCTGTCGTCATGGTGAACACAGGCATGCAGCTGATTAGCTTCACGTGCGCGGTGACGGGTTGGATCATGGCCATCGCCGTCACGGCGCTGCCTCAGTGGAAGGTGTCGGCCTTCATCGGCAGCAACATCCTGACTTCGGAGATCAAGTGGGAGGGGATATGGATGAACTGCGTGTACCAGACCACGGGACACATGCAGTGCAAGACCTACGACTCCATGCTGGCGCTGCCGCCGGACATCCAGGCCGCCCGCGCCCTCATGTGCCTCGCCATCTTCATGGGCTGGCTGTCCTGCACCGTGTCCTGCTGCGGCATGAAGTGCACCACCTGCGCTGGAGACGACCGCCGGGCCAAGGCGGGCATCGCTC
>SSNR01000545.1:182591-203309 GCA_006937965.1 Callopanchax toddi
TAAAAAAAAAAAAAAAAAAAATGTGGGGAGAAAAAAAACCCTTTACCAGATGTTTAAATTATATTCTTCAAACAGATTCCAGATTTTTATAGCTTTTAAGTTCTGAGTTTTTAATGGAGTCAGCATACATTTTAATTTCACAGATAAAAACAGATAAGAGGCGTGGCAAGGGTATATTTACATTTATGAATGTAATATTTAGCTAAAATAAAAATTCAGTTCAGTATGTAGTTTTTGTTATTATCATTGTAATAAAAAAAACCAAACATAATATGTTTAAAACAGAAGGAAACATCAGAAAAAACTTTTTTTTGCAGAAAGTCTAAAACATCAGACCAAAATGTTTCAGTTGTTGTACAAGTCCAGAATAAGTGTGTAACGGTTTCAGGATGATCGTTGCAGAAAGAACAGCAGGTGTCAATATTCTTTTTAAATCTTTGAGAAATAAAAAACTTAACAGGGTAATACCTATGCATGTACAACATACCACATTTTGCTAATAAAGTTAAGAAAAAAAAGTTGGAAGCTCTCACGTCTGTTTTGTTCTGAACTCGACGATAAAAGAAGAAGAAAAAGAATCCGGTTGGTTTGATTTCAGTGACGGTAACAACAATCACTCACCGACACACACCAGTATGTCTTCGACCCTTACTTTTTTTAAATGTTGTTATTCAACCAACAGTAACACATTTGATCATCATGAATAAAGACTATATTTTGTGTGGGCCTCATCAGCCCTGGTCCCCCTCCCTGGCTCTGGTTCTCTGGATCGACTTCAGACTTCTGAAGGGCCGTCGTCACCTTTAGGTGACAGAGAGAGGAGCTGCTCTAGTGGACGTCAGGTCACAAACATGATGGGGCTGAACTGTTTAAAACTTCAAAAGTTATCAGTATCAATTCTAAAGCAGACAGGGAGCCAGTGGAGTCAGGAGATCAGGTCTTCCTCTTAAAAGATGAGCAGCTACGTTCTGGACCGTCTGGAGGGACGGAGGGATGGAGGGATGATGGTGATCCAAGCATGAAGCGATAAAAGTATGAATCACCTTTTCCAGATGGCTGATGTAGAACTTTACTTTAGATTTAACAGCAGAGATCTGTTGGTTCAGTTAAACAGAATATTCTGGTCTAAAAGGACTAAAACGAGTCAGAGACTAAATAAAAACTCGGTTATATCTGGCGTGGTTTAAAACCAGACTGGACTCTCTCACAGAGGAAAGCTCTGAAGGTGACTCAAATCTGAAGAAAGGGTCATTTTGATTATTGGTTATAAAGCACTGATGAGTAAAACAGAGTGGCTGAATGTTTAAAACATCTGGAACAGCCTGATGAAAGGGACACGTTGACCAGGGAGACAACAAAAAGACTGCTTAAAGAGGACAAGCAGCATCGTCCAGTCCACTGAGACAGGACACGTCTCAGCTCAACCTGATCAGAGACAGCTGAGCAGGAAGGAGGTGACGCTGATCTGAAGATGGCCTCAGAGCAGAGCGGTATCAGCTGAGATCTGAGTGGCGTTTAAAAGGTCAGAACATGTAGAATAAAAACAGAGAAGTCCTCCGCAGACAGAGGACTGAGAGAGCGGGGGAGCAGGTGATGTCACAGTAAGACCCTCTATTTATCAGCTGATAAAGACGCGTCACGTAAACATCAGTGACACTTCTGATGAAGACCTGAGCAGTGGGTCGAAACATGTCAAGAAAAAGGTCAATAAAATTGACCAAACATTACATGTCTGCATTAAAAGAGCCTTAACTACGTAGTAGACTGGTGTCTTTTTGGAGAAGGGTGGGTTTTTTGTTAATCATCAGAATGGTTTTAGACGTGGGAGGAGTACATTAGATTCATTAGTGGTTTTAGATAGAGATATTAGGAGAGCTAGAAAACATAAGCAAGCTGTTTTGAAAAGGCCTATGATAGCATGTGGAGGGAAGGTTTACTTCTCAAATTGTATGATGCTGGAGTTGATGGTAGGATGTTTCACTGGATTAAGAATGTTCTAAATGGTAGATCGATCCAGGTAAGAGTAGGAACTGTTTTGTCAGAATCAGCAGAAATAGAAAATGGTACTCCGCAAGGAGCAGTTATTAGTCCAGTTTTATTTAATGTAATGATTAATGGTATATTTGATCATGTTGATGACAGGTTTGGAAAGTCTCTATTTGCGGATGACGGCGCCATCTGGAGGAGAGGGAGAAGTTTTCTCAGACTCAGGGAGCTTTGGACCAAACTGTGAAATGGGCGAATACTTGGGGATTTAAGTTATCCATAGGAAAAAGTACATTTATGATTTTTAAATTAAAATGGAAAATTCCATCCATCAATTTGCATATGTACGGCTCAGTGATTGAAAAGGTTAAAGTTTTTACGTTTTTGGGTTTGTGGTTTGACGAGAGACTGATTTGGAAGACACATATGGAGAAATTGGTGAGTAAATGTGAAAAGGTGATTAATGTCTTGAGGAGTTTGTCAGGCAGTAGTTGGGGTGCAGAGAAAAGTACTCTACATACAGTACAGGGCCATGATTAGGACTATGGCTGTGTAGTTTTTGGGAAGGCTTCTAAATCTGTGTTGTGCCATTTGCATTGTGTGCAGGCTAAGGCCCTGAGAGTTTGTAGTGGAGCGTTTAGATCTACGTCCATTCCATCATTGCTGGTTGAAATGGGAGAGTGCCCTTTGAAAATGAGACGGGAAAACCTGGGGGTTCGTTTTTGGTCTAGGCTGGCTGGGTTTAGTGGCAGCTTGGCGTCTAAATGTCTCATAAACGAGCGTTGGGAATCCAGTGAAGATCAGGATGAGGACAGTTTTCTGGATCATATTGTAAACCTGGTGAAACTCCTGGGTCTTCGTCAGTATATGGTGGTGGGGTTAGTGTGGTCTCCGATACCGTTTTGGAAGTTGCCTGAGCCAGAAGTTTATTTAGATTTACTGGGATTGGATGAGGCAGTTGCCATTAGGCATTTAGAAATGTATTTAAGTGAGCAAAAAGATGCTGTCCAAATATATACTGATGGGTCTAAAGAAGATGTATTCCATAGAGCTGGTTTTGGGCTGTATATTGTCGAGCCACATATTAGAGCGAGTGTTCGTGTAACGGATGAAGTGTCTGTTTTTTCTGTTGAACTCTTGGCTACTTTGTGGGCAGTAAAGTGGATTGTGGAGCATAGACCATTACACACTACTGTATTATCTGCTCTGATTCTGCTGCTAACTGATGGCTTTAAGTCACGGGGCATCTGAGGCGGAATGATCTAGTTCTGGAGGTATTGTGTTGTCTTAAAGACGCTGAGAATGGGGGTTCCGAGGTGGTATTTGTCTGGGCTCCTGGACACTCTGGCGTTTTAGGGAATGAAATAGCAGATGCACTGGTTAAAGAATCCATCCGAAGAAATGACATTGATCATCATCTTCCTCTGGGAAAAGGAGAATGTTACAGCATCTGTAATGAATATTTTAAAAATCTGTGGCAGATTGTCAGATTGTCAGCCATCAGCTCATACAGGTTGGCGACCTTTAACCTCTTGTCGTAGGGACGAAGTGGTAATTACCAGAATGAGATTGGGGCACTGTGTGTTTGTTTAGGGTTGGTAAACATGCAGATGGGTTGTGTGAGTGTGGTTAGGGTTAGTGCTCATGTATTGCTGTCATGCAGCAGATACAATGGAGAAAGGCAGCAACGTTTTATGGAGCTGGCAGATTTGGGATTGACATCTTTTTCCTTTAAGTCTTTTTTCGATTAGTGAAGAATCCCACCTGTTTACAGCTCGATTCTTCAGTTCCTTCGCCGTCTGGCGTCTATCCAAGAGTATAAGGTAGCAGCGCTGTTGTAACGGTGGAGGGCAGCATTGCGCATTCCAGCGCATGGCCTGCCGGAAACATATTAGAAGAAGAAGAAACGTGCGCCCTCATTGGCTGAATCTTTCCAGCGCAGAAATTTGAAAACAGCTTCACGTCGAAGGGAGAGTTTAAAACAAATCAGGTATTTTTCAGTGTTTAACGCAGTTTTTGTTGTTAGAAATGTATTTGAGGAAGTTTATAACACATGTGTTAGTGGCTAGCTGCGCGTGAGGCCGGGAACCAGCGCTTTACTCCGCTACGTCACTAGCTAGCCCGTTAGCCGGTAACGCTGAGCGCTTAGCTTCAAACACGTTAGCTTTTCTTTAGAAAGTTGAATGTTTTGTGGCTCTTTTCCCACGTAGACATGGCTCCAAGGAAGAGAACCACCAAGCAGCGAAAGAACGACCCGAAGACGGCCAAGATGGAGGCGTTTCTGGCTGATTTTGACAGTGAAGGTGAGAATGGTTTAGCTTTTTGATCGATGTCACAGTTTTCCTGAAAGACATCTAGATGGAATCCTACAAACTTCAGCATATCCTTGTTGTTATTTATGGAGAAATTACTGGTTTTCATCAGTTTTAACATTTACTACCCTCTGGAAAAACGTCCAACTTTCAATAAATCCGCAATAAAATGATTCAGTTTTCTATTTTTTCAGCCTTTTTTTGTTTAAATCTTTTAATCAACTTCAGTTCTGAACCAAACAGTCAAAGAATAAAGTATTTTCCATGTTCTGACCCTACAACACCAGGGTTCTGACCCTCAGCCCTCCCTGACTCTCGGCTGCTTTTCCTTTGTAACTGTAGCCTTTAGCTGCTCGTCAGCTGATGGCCTGTTGGGATGTGCAGGAGTATCAGACTGGCTGAATCATTTTGTGTTGACTTGTCCCAACATGATTTCTGATGGACTACTTTAGAGAAGACTTGACATAAACACACACGTTGTGCGGCATCAGAGGCTATACAGGCAGTAATCCTGTTTTACAGTGTTATGGTAGGAGGTCTGTCACACACTCCCCTACATACTACACACACACACACACACACACACACACACACACAGACACACACACAGACACACACACAGACACACACACACACACACACACACAGACACACACACACACACACAGTGGTGTGGTGGACTGTGAGGACGAGCTGAGCTTGGGAATAAAAGGAACAGTTTACCAGATGTTAAACATTTATGTAAACTTATATTTCTTAGTAGTTGTAGTTTTTATTTTTGATCTCACCTTAAAACTAAACACTTTGTACTTTTGAATCAGCTGTTACTTCACCACTGCTTCACACATTGAATGAAGGCCTTTATTTATCCCAGAGGGAAGTGAGGGGTTTCAGGAACTCATTTAAAGTGCCTGTGACTCCATATTTAAATCACTTTCTATTAAACAGGTGTAATCTTTGATGCCTCTAGATCAGCGTTGCACCATTAGAACTCAAAATACGCTGTAATTATTTCCTAAGGAGCAACTCAGAGATCAGAAGAAAGCGCCGCCTTCCGGTTCTGCTGGGTTTCTCCTGATTTGGCAGCCTGACACTTCTGCTGCAGTAGGGGGCAGTGTCCAGTAGGGGGCAGTGTCCAGTAGGGGGCAGTGTCCAGCAGGGGGCAGTGTCCAGGTAGGGGGCAGTGCCCAGCAGGGGGCAGTGCCCAGCAGGGGGCAGTGCCCAGTAGGGGGCAGTGCCCAGTAGGGGGCAGTGCCCAGTAGGGTAGGGGGCAGTGCCCAGTAGGGGGCAGTGCCCAGCAGGGGGCGGTGTCCAGTAGGGGGCAGTGCCCAGTAGGGGGCAGTGCCCAGTAGGGGGCAGTGCCCAGTAGGGGGCAGTGCCCAGTAGGGGGCAGTGCCAAGCAGGGGGCAGTGCCCAGTAGGGGGCAGTGCCCAGTAGGGTAGGGGGCAGTGCCCAGTAGGGGGCAGTGCCCAGCAGGGGGCAGTGCCCAGTAGGGGGCAGTGCCCAGTAGGGGGCAGTGTCCAGCAGGGGGCAGTGTCCAGCAGGGGGCAGTGCCCAGCAGGGGGCAGTGCCCAGTAGGGTAGGGGGCAGTGCCCAGTAGGGGGCAGTGCCCAGCAGGGGGCAGTGTCCAGTAGGGGGCAGTGCCCAGTAGGGGGCAGTGCCCAGTAGGGGGCAGTGTCCAGCAGGGTAGGGGGCAGTGCCCAGTAGGGGGCAGTGCCCAGCAGGGTAGGGGGCAGTGTCCAGCAGGGTAGGGGGCAGTGTCCAGTAGGGGGCAGTGTCCAGTAGGGGGCGGTGTCCAGTAGGGGGCGGTGTCCAGTAGGGGGCGGTGTCCAGTAGGGGGCGGTGTCCAGTAGGGGGCGGTGTCCAGCAGGGGGCGGTGTCCAGCAGGGGGCAGTGTCCAGCAGGAGGCAGTGCCCAGTAGGGGGCAGTGCCCAGTAGGGTAGGGGGCGGTGTCCAGCAGGGGGCAGTGCCCAGTAGGGGGCAGTGCCCAGCAGGGGGCAGTGCCCAGTAGGGGGCAGTGTCCAGCAGGGGGCAGTGTCCAGCAGGGGGCAGGGTCCAGCAGGAGGCAGTGCCCAGTAGGGTAGGGGGCGGTGTCCGGCAGGGGGCGGTGTCCGGCAGGGGGCAGTGTCCGGCAGGGGGCAGTGTCCGGCAGGGGGCAGTGTCCAGCAGGGGGCAGTGTCCAGCAGGAGGCAGTGCCCAGTAGGGGGAAGTGCCCAGTAGGCGGTGTCCAGCAGGGGGCAGTGCTCCAGTAGGGTAGGGGGCAGTGTCCAGCAGGGTAGGGGGCAGTGTCCAGCAGGGTAGGGGGCAGTGCCCAGTAGGGGGCAGTGTCCAGCAGGGTAGGGGGCGGTGTCCAGTAGGGGGCAGTGCCCAGTAGGGGGCAGTGCCCAGTAGGGGGCAGTGCCCAGGAGGGGGCAGTGTCCAGTAGGGGGCAGTGTCCGGCAGGGGGCGGTGTCCAGCAGGGGGCGGTGTCCAGTAGGGGGCGGTGTCCAGTAGGGGGCGGTGTCCAGTAGGGGCGGTGTCCGAGGGGCGTGTCCAGCAGGGGGCAGTGCCCAGAGGGGGCAGTGCCCAGCAGGGGGCAGTGCCCAGTAGGGAGGGGGCGGTGTCCAGCAGGGGGCAGTGCCCAGTGCCAGCAGGGGGCAGTGCCAGCCAGGTAGGGGCCAGAGGGGGCAGTGCCGGGTCCAGTAGGGGGCGGTGTCCAGTAGGGGGCGGTGTCCAGTAGGGGGCGGTGTCCGGCAGGGGGCGGTGTGCAGGGGGGGCAGGCCCAGAGGGGGCAGGCCAGCAGGGGGCGTGCCAGCAGGGGGCAGTGCCAGCAGGGGGCAGTGCCCAGCAGGGGGCAGTGCCCAGACGGGCCAGAGGAGTGCCCAGAGGGGGCAGTGGCAGTGTCCAGTAGGGGGCAGTGCCGTCGCGTGAAAGAGAAACGAAACTGAAACTAAACACTACACGGTCTATGGTCAATGGCGGCGGCACTGCCTCGCTCCAGGTGTCGTGAACGTGCATGTGGGCGGAGAACTGACCATATAAGGAAGTCCGGATCACTATGACCTCATAGCGGGCTGGAGTGAAAAAAACTGTTTGAAACCTGGGTCTGAAATCTGGAAGAGCTTCTCACTGGCTGGACTAGGAGACAGATGGACGCCGTTTGTTGCTCTTTCTGGCAGGTTGAAGGTGAGAACTCAACACATGATAGGTGAGTCAGAAAACATGGAAAACCAGGACATGGACCTTTAAGGTAAAACGTTCTAGCTGGACAGGAAGGATCTTCTCCAGCTGAGCTTCAGCAGAACCCCCCCCCCATGGACTGTTCTGTCAGTGAACCAGATCCTACATCGATTTTTCTCACCTGTGTGGCCTAAAGGTGTTACTGTGTCGTTGTTGTCCTTGTTTTTTTAATATGACCTTTAATGGTGATTATATTTTGAAGTAATTATTCAGTTTAAATAAATCAGAGGTTTTTGTGTCTGGCGTCTCGTTCTGACGGTTGTCCTCTGTGTCCAGTGAAAACCCGAGTGGAGCAGCTGAAGGAGAAGTTGGACAGCCTGCTGAAGGACGTGGACAACGGCTACAACATGGCTCTAATCAAGCTGCCCAAAGCTGTGAGGACCAGCCTCTGGATGGACGTCTTCAGTAAGTCCACATCCAGTTCTGCATCCATCATTCCAACTAAAGTTCAGAGTTGATGTTAGAATGTGATGGTTTTTAAGAAGAGCCGTAAAGGAAGCAGGTCTTCTTCAGGCAGAGCTAACGGTAGACTCAGCTTTGACCACTTAGAGAACATCACCTTAAAGAATTATTCTCCTTTTAAATGTCACTTTGATTAAATGGAGATAATTATTATAAAAACACACAAAGTAAATTATTTAATGACACTAATTCATTCTGTCTGAGGAGATAATTAATCAGTCGTTATCTCAGGGGTTAGAGTCAGAGTGACTTTATTTTATTATTGATGTTATGGATACAGATCATTCAGTGTGTCACATATCTAGAAGATCAGATCAATAAAAACAGAAAGTCAGGCTTCACTTCCTGTTGGACCTCCTTTAACATGAACTCATGAGGAGACCAGCCTGTGGAGCTGCTGAAGTCCTTCAGCTGTGTAGGTCTGGTGTGTCTCATCTTCCTCTGGACAATCACAGAGCAGGCTCAGGTGAGGCCAGTCTGCTGACCAATCAGAGCTCGGTGTGGGCAGGTACCGAGTCCTGCTGGGAAATGAACTCAGCAGCTTTAAATTCTCCTGATCAATTTATTTCCACCTGTTGGGGGATTGACTGCATGTTTCTCTACAGAGCTCAACAAGCCAAAGACTCCAGAAGGGGGCGCCGCAACGGTGAGCTTCCTTTCAGAGTCACCTGGTTCCTGCTGCGAGTTACACTTCCTGTTTCCTTCCTGCTCTGACTGAACTTCCTGTTTGTTATTGGTCAGCAGATGGAGGAGGAGGCAGCGACGGTGGAGAGCGTCATCACGGAGGACCACTCGGCCCTGAAGCGAGTTAAAACCTGTACGTTGAGCTGAAGTCTGAGTTGAGTTGAAGGAAACAAAGTGAAACGTTTCTGATTCCGTTTCTCTTTCTTTCTTCTGTCTGACTGACCTGCAGCGACGAAGCAGAAAGCTGGAGCCAAATCCAGTTCAGAGGATGAAAACCTCCTGAGCTCAAGCAAGGTTTGATTTTCTCCTAATTACCCAGAATGCATCATGATCCGTTTGTGTTTTTCCTAATGAAGTTTTTTCTATAGAAGAGAATGAACAGAAAAGCCCCGCCCACATCCAAACGCTCCAAGGTCAGCAAAGAGAGCACCGCCATCAGGAAGTGAGTGTCGTCCTACCTGAAGCTCCGCCCCCTCAGGTGTTGTGGTTCTGACTGTGTGTGTGTGTGTATGTGTAGGTCCAAAAGGACCCCTCTGACCACTCCTGCCAGAAGCATCCTGGACTCCTCCCTGATGATGGGAGCGACTCCTCTCATCACCCCGCGCTTCGACCCCAGGTGAGTCTCACCTGTCCTCGGACAGGGCGGTCCTGAGACACCTGTCCTCGGACAGGGCGGTCCTGAGAAATCTGTCCTCAGGACAGGGCGGTCCTGAGACACCTGTCCTCGGACAGGGCGGTCCTGAGAAATCTGTCCTCAGGACAGGGCGGTCCTGAGACACTTGTCCTCGGACAGGGCGGTCCTGAGACACCTGTCCTCGGACAGGGCAGTCCTGAGACACTTGTCCTCGGACAGGGCAGTCCTGAGACACCTGTCCTCGGACAGGGCAGTCCTGAGACAGTTGTCCTCGGACAGGGCGGTCCTGAAACACCTGTCTTCGGGACAGGGCGGTCCTGAAACACCTGTCTTCGGGACAGGGCGGTCCTGAGACACCTGTCCTCAGGACAGCAAGTTGGACACACGAGCAGAGCAACTTTCTAAATAAAAGTTAACGTGGGAGAAGAGTCAGAAATCAGCTGTTCAGATGCAGGTGATCAGAATCGGGTCAGAGCCAATCAGAGAGCAGCCTCTAGTTAGATCGATTGATCAACAAATACTCGATGAGAGGAGAGTCTGTCACCCTGACCCCGGTAACACCAGCTGATGTCGTTATGTCTCCGTTTGGACTTTGTTTCCTCAGACTCCCTAAGACTCCAGCCCTGAGGGTCCCTCGTCACAAAGAGCGCGTCTACAGCGTCTCAGTGAACGGCTCTCCCATCGCAGCAGGAAGTCAGGACATCGTCATCAGCGTTCCCGTGGGAAACGGAGAGGTGAGTTCGACCCGACCCGACTCCTCGGTTTCTGTGCGAGTCTCAGTCTGATGGACTTGTGGTCTTTAGAACATGCAGTTCCTGTCCAGTCAGATGGACTCGGTGGACCTGTCTCTGCTGGATGAGACGGCTCTGAGGAGCATCCGGCTGCTGCAGGTGAGTCTCAGCGTCCTCGTCCCCGTCACAGAAGCGTCTCGGTCTCGTGTCACGTTTCGTCTCTCTCTGACAGAATCGCCTGACGACTCTGTGTGGGACGTCGGAGTGACGACCGGCGGAGTGACGAC
The DNA here is from genome assembly GCA_006937965.1 of Callopanchax toddi. Taxonomy (NCBI): domain Eukaryota; kingdom Metazoa; phylum Chordata; class Actinopteri; order Cyprinodontiformes; family Nothobranchiidae; genus Callopanchax; species Callopanchax toddi. The sequence continues at coordinate 192,907 of SSNR01000545.1, forward strand.
CGGCGGAGTGACGACCGGCGGAGTGACGACCGGCGGAGTGACGACCGGCGGAGTGACGACCGGCGGAGTGACGACCCGATCGACATCTAAAACTTAATTTTATCATGGATTTTACGCGTTTAGGAGTCTGACTGGAGCTAACGACTCAGAACCATTCAGACTTTAAAGGTAAAGAAGAAAGCTGCACACCTTGTTTTGGTGGATTTGATTTGATGTAGTCGGGATGTTTTTGTCCATGAGGGACGGATTCCGGTGCTTTTTTCACCCGTTTGCTCTCGTTACTTTGTTATTAAACCCTGTATCTGGACCTCATCCTGCCTCCACGCCTCAGACACCTGAGGTCCGTTCTTCTTGTACATAGTTCCTGTTTTTGTTTTGGCTCATGTAATAAAGATGCTGAGCTCAGCTCAGAGTCTGACCCAAACCGGTCTGAACTGGTCTGCTGGTTTTGGAGGGGATGGGGTTTTTATGAACCGTTTACGCTGCAGACTTCATCAGAAGTGTCCCAGGTGTTGTGTGAAGCCTCGTTATCAGCTGGTCTGTTGGCCACGCCCCTCTCCACCAGACGGTCTCTGGAGGGATCCCAGGTCTTCTCTTTAACACTCCACATGTAGGAGCTGGTTCTACCTGTACCAGGGCGTGTCGAGCTCTACTAAAAGGTGACCTGATCATATATCTGACATCGGGTTATGAACCGTGATGAGCCTGTATGGAACCTTTAGCCTTCTGAGTTCTGTATCAGTGGGTTTGAGTGGAAGCTACATGTTTAGGAGGGTATAAAGATCAGCAGGAGGCAGACCGCCATCCTGACTCCAGCTCCTCGCCACAAACCCCCAGTCTAGTCCAGGCTGGAGTCCTGGCAGCCGGGCGCCTTCACGAGCCACCTGACCCTGAGGAGGAGTCAGACCAGCAGTGCCCCCGATCCCCGAACGGCAAATCTGAGTAGCAGAGACCCCAATGATGGGAGAGACACCGTGTCAGACCCCAGGGAGACTGATGGAACGGGGCCCTAGCCCGGTCTGGAGCCCGACACACAAACCACCACACACAGCCCCCGTCTGGAGTGTTGGGGGTGTGAGGACAGACCTACTGTTAGTGTTGCGTCTGATCTTTGACTTGTGTAGTTTTCTTCCTCTATGGCCCTTTTGGGCTCACTGGTTGTTGCTGTTCCTCTGGTGATCCTGGCCTGTTCTCAGGTCCTGGTGCAGGTGATCTTTATGCTACAGGTAAAAACGTCAATCAGCACAATGTAGAAATCCTTAAAACTAGGGATGGACCCATACCACTGTTTTCAAAACTGATCCGATACTGATACTTAAATCTGAGTACTCGCCGATACCGAGTACCGATACTTCTACCACACAAAAAAATGCAACAAATTGGAATACAGGTTTTATTTTTTCTTCTCTGCTTTTTACAACAAATGACTGAGTTAGATAAAAAAATTTAATATATTAATAAAAATGATCACAAAACTAAAATATAAGGTGAAAAATAACCATTTTCTGTGATTTCACAGTGAAATTATTGCAGTTTTCCACATTTTAACCCAATAAAATGAACTATTTGGCACCATCTCCAGCATCTTTAGCTCAATAGCTCCCCCTAGTGTTCAATATAGGAAACTACAACAGAAATCACAAGTCACAGACAGTGAAGCCACTGGTATCGGGTAACTTGAACCGATACCGGTATCGATGCGGCCCTACTTAAAGTGCATACGGTACATTTAGCCTTGTTTGATGTACTTTTAGCGTGTGAGTTTGTTTTTGTGTGATTAATCTTAGAAACCTCCTCCAGGGTTTGAACAAGGTTCAGGTAAAGGATCGCTGAATGACGTGAGCTTGTTTTAGTCCTTCATACGTTGTTGTTCTCACGTTAACCTGTAGAGTTTAGCTGACGGGGTTTAATAATCAACACGGGGTTCAGAACTACTCCATCTTTAACTAGAGCAGCTGACCTGATTTAACGTGACGTGGTCTCAGATGGAGGACGAACACATGGAGCCACACATCCTCCTGACTCTGAAACGGCTCCACTCGGCGAGGTGAGGCCTTAGAGCGGCCCCGGCCCCGTATGAGGGTCTGGAAACGAAGTCTTTACCAGTAGTTTAAGTCAGATCCTGGCAGGTTCAGCTGAACTCGATTTAAATGAGTTCTGATCAGTTCCAGGTTCTTTCTGGGACCTTTGTGTGGACCTGATGAGACTTTTGGGTCTTTCTGAGGAGCTGTAGTTCTGGATGTAGAGCAGCAGGTGGCGCCAGTTGACCGTCTGAGCTGTTTCCTGAAGGATGCTGCTGTTTTTGATCTCTACAGCAGAGAAGAGGATTTGGTCTGTCCTAACGTTGACAGGAAGTCTGACCTCCAGGGACACCAGAACCTCGTGGCCTGGCTCTACCGGACCCGGTCCATCGGTTTCCGTACCGTTTGGTTTTCTGTTCTAACGACAGGTGTTGTGACCGATGGAGCGTTGGCTCAGGTCCACATTTCACAGCTGCTCAGCCTTTTCCAGGATCTGCCTCCAAACAGACCTGATCCAGGTTTATTCTCCAGGTTTTCCAAGGATGACTGGGGTTTTAGTCAATATGGAGAGGTCAGAGGTCACAGAGCAACGTGGAGACGGGAGGCGTCCACCCAGAGGTTCTGGGACAGGGACCGGGTCTGAATAGACAGGGTCAGGGAGGGACCAGGTCGGGCTTATTGAACTTTCAGCACTCTTAGGGGTCAAAGGTCAGAGAGAAACAGGGTTATCTGTTTTATATGACCTTTGACCTCAGCCAAGGACTGTTTTAGTGCTGATCCTGATTCTGTGAACTGAAAGGTGACCTGTTTGTTTTGATCTTCACACCAAACATCAAATAAAATATAAAACATAAAATCTGTAGATCTGAAACCACGACGACGAGTTCCAGAGCCACATCTCTGAGCCTCCAGTGGCTCCATGATCAGCATCATGATCCGTGTCTCCTGATGACACACAGCCAGTGGACGCACTTTTTAACTGTATTTTAGACATTAAATCCTGGATGGCAGAAAACTTTCTCCAGCTCAACCAGGGCAAAACTGACGTTTTAGTCATTGGTCCTAAGGCCCAGAGAGAGAAACTTTTACCAAAACTACACTCACTGTGTTTTAATCCTTCCTCAAAAGTTAAAGGTCCCATGACATCGTTCTCCATGTTTTCTGACTCACCTATCATGTGTTGAGTTCTCACCTTCAACCTGCCAGAAAGAGCAACAAACGGCGTCCATCTGTCTCCTAGTCCAGCCAGTGAGAAGCTCTTCCAGATTTCAGACCCAGGTTTCAAACTGTTTTTTTCACTCCAGCCCGCTATGAGGTCATAGTGATCCGGACTTCCTTATATGGTCAATTCTCCGCCCACATGCACGTTCACGACACCTGGAGCGAGGCAGTGCCGCCGCCATTGCCCATAGACCGTGTAGTGTTTAGTTTCAGTTTAGTTTCTCTTTCACGCGACGACACTGCCCCCTACTGGACACTGCCCCCTACTGGACACTGCCCCCTACTGGACACTGCCCCCTACTGGACACTGCCCCCTACTGGACACTGCCCCCTACTGGACACCGCCCCCTACTGGACACCGCCCCCTACTGGACACCGCCCCCTACTGGACACCGCCCCCTACTGGACACTGCCCCCTACTGGGCACTGCCCCCTGCTGGACACTGCCCCCTACTGGACACCGCCCCCTACTGGACACTGCCCCCTACTGGACACTGCCCCCTACTGGACACTGCCCCCTACTGGACACTGCCCCCTACTGGACACTGCCCCCTACTGGACACTGCCCCCTACTGGACACCGCCCCCTCCGGACACCGCCCCCTCCTGGCACTGCCCCCTACTGGACACCGCCCCCTACTGGACACCGCCCCCACTGGCACCGCCCCCACGCACTGCCCCTGCTGGACACTGCCCCCTGCTGGACACTGCCCCCTACTGGACACTGCCCCCTACTGGACACCGCCCCCTACTGGACACCGCCCCCTACTGGGCACTGCCCCCTACTGGACACTGCCCCCTACTGGGCACTGCCCCCTGCTGCAGCAGAAGTGCCAGGCTGCCAAATAAGGAGAAACCCAGCAGAACCGGAAGGCGGCGCTTTCTTCTGATCTCTGAGTTGCTCGTTAGGAAATAATTACAGCGTATTTTGAGTTCTAATGGTGCAACGCTGATCTAGAGGCATCAAAGATTACACCTGTTTAATATAAAGTGATTTAAATATGGAGTCACAGGCACTTTAATAATCTGGGCGTGATCTTTGACTCTGAGCTGACTTTTATCCCTCACATTAAAAACGTCACCAAAATAGGTTTTTATCATCTCAAAAACATCGCCAGAGTCCGCCCCATTCTCTCTCGGGCCAATACGGAGACGCTGATGCTTTTATCACCAGTAGGATCGATTACTGCAATGCCCTGCTTTCTGGTCTTTCCAAAAAGAGTACTTCAGGTCTACAACTTTTACAGAACTCAGCAGCCCGTGTCCTGACAAAGACCAGGAAGCAGGAGCACATCACTCCGGTTTTAGAGTCACTGCATTGGCTCCCCGTATGTTCTAGGATCGATTTTAAGATACTGTTAATGGTTTTTAAGTGTCTTAATGGTCTTGGCCCTTCTTATCTTTCTGAACTGCTTTTTCCATATGAACCCTCGCGGTCACTGCGCTCCTCTGGCAGCCGTCTCCTAGTCATCCCTAAAGTCAGGACACACCCACGGCGAAGCTTCTTTTGGTTATTACGGCCCTCGCCTCTGGAACGGACTGCCAGAGGACCTCAGGACCGCAGAGAACGTTCAGGTTTTTAAGAATAGACTCCAGACCCACCTTTTTAGATTAGCATTTAACTGATTATTATTTATTTAGTTTTAATTCACATTTTATTGGTCATTTTACTATTCATATAAGTTCTCGTTATTTTATATGCTACGCATTTTAATCCTCCAGTGTTTCCTCTGTGGAGCCCTCTGCCTTGGGACCGGTGGTCGGCGGTGGCGGCTCGGGCGCTCCCCGGTAGGGCCCGGGCAGTGGGGGGGTTGCCACCCTCCATACCCGGGTGCCCTTGGTTGGTGTGTGGCTGCTGACCTGGTTCTACAGCTGACGAGGCAGAGGGCCCACTAGATGGCGTGTTGCTCATTACTGGAGCCATCTGAGCTCAACATAGTGTTTACTGTGGTTTTGATGTGTATGTGTGGGTGTGTGTGTGCCTGGGAATGGGTTGTGGACTGGGAGGGGAGAGTGTCATGGTTGTTCTGTGTGTGGGAAGGGGAGGGAATGTGGGTTGTATGGGTCATTTTAATCTGTCAAGCACTTTGTGTTGCTCTCTGGGGCATGAAAGGTGCTATAGAAATAAAGTTTGATTTGATTTGAATAATGATAATTAGGGGTGTAACATTAGCCGTTAATTGTTTAATTACAGCATTATTTATTGAACGAGTCATGTTTTTATTCACGTTATTCTCAGAGTTTTTTTCTAAATGCTAGAAAACGAGCTGCAGTCTGACTAGTCAGAGGACTACTTCCTGTTTGTAGAGACCCCGCCCACTTTGAGGACTGTCACCAGGGTCAGGACTCCACTTCCTCATCACCTCAGTGTGTAAACGGTGTTACTGTGAGTCGTTGATGTTTTACTGCCAGCTGTAAACACAGCTGACCCCTGAGGACACACACACACACACACACACACACACAGACACACACACACACACACACACACACTGCTAACAGATCAAGCAGGTATATAAATGTGCATTAAAGGTCATCTTTGTTGTGTTTTGTTCGACCCTCGTGTTTCCTGGACCGATCCCACTGAGACCAACGTCTCCTCCAAGGCAGTCCTGGACACAACGACAGCAGAATGAAGACATTTTATTTTCATTGATCAAACTGCCATCAAAACAGAAAGAAAACAAAAGAGTAAAAAAGGATCACATTTGTGCCACATACCTATAAATCTATGATCCAATCTGGTAAAGACCGCTTCACTTCAGACAGTGGGTCGGCTCCTGACTGTAAACAGACCAACAGGAGAAAGTGGAACTCACACATAGACAGGTGTGCACATAAGGGGTTACACTGGTTCCTGTTGGACCCATGATCCTTTGCATCCTGGTGTTACGTCTACAGTTTTTACCCTTTAGGTCTGCACTGCCCAAGCAGCAGAAAAATGCACGTGCTCTGTACTTCACACGGAGTGAGCACTAAACATCAACGCCTGGCGGAGGTACTGGAATAACTCGTTGATAAAATCAACGCCCCCCTGTATATAGGTTCATTATTTGGAGCCTTTAGTTCTTGTAATGTTGATGATTATGGGTACAGACAATGAAACCTAAGATTCAGCGTCAGTATGGACCAGCTCTTCTCTGGTAGGGACAGAGTCGGAGCTTGTGGAAGAGGTACCGGCTCCAGACCCACCTCCACATGCTGGGTACAGACCCGGCTCCAGACCCACCTCCACATGCTGGGTGCAGACCCGGCTCCAGACCCACCTCCACATGCTGGGTGCAGACCCGGCTCCAGACCCACCTCCACATGCTGGGTACAGACCCGGCTCCAGACCCACCTCCACATGCTGGGTGCAGACCCGGCTCCAGGTAGACCCACCTCCACATGCTGGGTGCAGACCCGGCTCCAGACCCACCTCCACATGCTGGGTGGCTGGTTGTTAGCCTCGAGGCTGTTGGAGTTCACCTCAGGGAGGAAGTGGTCATTTCCCTGCGTCTTCTAATCAGGAAATGGGTCCTGACCCACCGTTTTTGGAGTCCCTGGGACGAGTAGTGCTCAGACTGGGGACTCCACTGGGGGACTTCAACACTCACAACTGACCTGGAGGGTTCAGGAGGTGAGGAGTGGCCTCCCCAATGTGGTGGTTTGTTATTGTACTTCTGTGCAAGTCACTGTTTGGCCATAACGAACACCATGTTGGAACATAAGGATGTCCATCAGTAGACCTGGTACCAGGGCGGCCTGGATCCCAGGTCAATGACTGACTTGTATCGTCTGACCTGCTGCTGAATGCTTTGGATACTCAAGTAAACGGAGGAGCAGAGGAGCTGTCAGCTGATCACCGTCTCATGGTGAGCTGGATCAGGTAGCAGGAAAAGAGCTGGTAGGCCCAGCGTAGAGTGAAGGTCTGATGGGAACGACGGGAGGAGGAACCTGTGAAGATAGTCTTCACCTCCCACCTCCAGCAGAGCTTTGACCACAGTCCGAATGGGCCTTGTTCTACTCTGCTATGCTTGAGCCGGCTGTTGCTAGCTGTGGACACAAGGTGGCTGGTACCAGTCGTGGCGGTAGCCCCCGTACCCGCTGGTGGACACCAGCGGTTAGGGGCGCTGTCAGGCTAAAGGAGGCCTACAGGGCGTGGCTGATCTGTGGATCTCCAAAAGCAGCAGACAGGTACCGGAGGGCCAAGTGGGCTGTGGCAACTTCTGAGGCAAGAGCTCAAGCATTGGATGAGTTTGGTGAGTCCACGGAGAAAGACTATCAATCAGCTCCAAAGAAGATCTGCTAACACTCCGGTGCCTCAGGGGGGAAGGCAGCAACTCCCTCAGACTGTTTGCAGTACGGACGAGGAGCTGCTGACTGAGGATATAGTCGGGTGGTGGAAGGAATACTTTGAGGAGCTCCTCAATCCCACAAGACCTGGTCTGATGAGGAATCAGAGCTGAAAGACCTGAGGACGGATGTCCCGTTTCTGGGGCAGAAGTTTTTGAGATTTTCAAACCTCTCACAGCTACAGAACCTTAAGGGGTGGATGAGATCCATCCTGGGTATCTGAAAGCTCTGGATGTTGTAGGACTGTCGTGGTTGACACGTCTCTGCAACATTGCGTGGTCATCGGGGGCAGTCCCTGTTGAGTGGCAGACCGGGGTGGTGGTTCCCATTTTTAAGAAGGGGGACCAGAGGGTGTGTTCCAACTATAGGGGGATCACACTCCTCAGCCTCCCTGGGAAGGTCTACTCCAGGGTCCTGGAGAGGAGGGTCCGGTCGATGGTTGAACCTCAGATAGAAGAGGAGCAATGTGGTTTTGGTCCTGGTCCTGGAACTGTGGACCAGCTCTTTACCCTCGCTAGGGTGATGGAGGGGTCATGGGAGTTTGCCGAACCAGTCCACATGTGTTTAGTGGATTTGGAGAAGGCTTATGACCGTGTCCCCAGGGACACCCTGTGGGGGGCGCTCCAGGAGTACGGGGTGGATGGTCTTTTGTTAAGGGCCATTCAGTCCCTGTACCAGAGGAGTGTGAGTCTGGTCCGCATAGCCGGCAGTAAGTCAGACCTGTTCCCAGTGAGGGTTGGACTCCTCCAGGGCTGCCCTTTGTCTCCGGTCCTGTTCAGAACCTTTATGGACAGGATTTCTAGGAGCAGCCGTGGTGTGGAGGGGTGGAGTTTGGTGACAGGAGAATCTCGTCTCTGATGTGGTCCTCCTAGCGTCATCATCATCATCACCTCCATGTTAATTCATATGATGAGGTTACTGATGACGATGATGTTCATTCAGTATATTTTCCTCTCCTCTCTCTCTCCCCCGTTCTCCTTCTCTTACGAGACGTGACAGCTGACTCGCTCCGTTACGTGTAAAACACGTTTCACGCTCCCTCAGCAGAACCAGGAGGATAAAACTCAGAGGATAAAGTCCAAGTAATTTCTTTTCATTCCATTCCAGCGTTTAGACGGAGCTCTGATGTGATTTAAATTGACTGAGGATGGCGAGGCGTCTCAGGTGGCTTGCGCTCTGAGTCGGCTGCTAAATGAATGTATTTCAGAGCAGAGCGAGGTGCTCTGATGGAGTTACAGTCGTCTGCAGAGGAAAAACACACCTCCACCATCAGTCTGTACATACATCCATCCACACATGCCGTCACTTGGTTTCTTTGATCAAGTCTTTTTTATAAAGTTTGAACGCTCACGAGTCCTTTTGGACATTTTTGTCCACTTAGGTAAATGTTTCCTTTTCATCTGTTGTTGATGCAAAAATGTTTGCCAGGTTCAAAACATGAGTCAGGGAGACTGTACTTTTATAAAAATAATTATAGGTAATTTATTTACATATTTAATTAAGCCTTACATCGTTCTCACAGGCACAACACAGAGTGAGATCATTTTTCATAGAGAGCCCCCGAAACAGAGCGTCCAACCTCTTTTATAACCCTGATACACTTACACACACACACACGCACTCACACACACACACAAGCAATGTTGGAAACACAGGATGAGTTTCATAACTCTGCCTTAAATGGTCAGCCTTCCTTCACTACTCGCTTCCTGGAATCGTGACTTTGCACTTTTCAGATGGGACATCTGGTTTTTTCTGAAGCCTTGTTTACAGAGTTCAACTCTGGGTGAAAGACCTCACTAGACCTCTATAGTCTCTGCATTTTCCCAGCTAATATGTGATATATCATTAAAATCCACATCACTGTCCATCATGCTGCCTGTTAGTGCAGATGCAACATTTCTACCTAAAGCTCTTTCTTCAAAAAGTTTGAAATTCAAATTAAATTGAATCAATAAATCAATCGAACCCTCTAACCAGCAGCTCAACCGCCTACAGTTTGTTCTTAAATCTGATTAACCTTACTGGAAGAAAACCAACATTCGTAGATTTGATTCCTTTAAAGATATTTAGATCTTAATGACTGGAAATGACTGCTGAAACTTTTACCTGCTTTACATTTTAAAGGTACATTTCTGCTCTTCAAATGTCGATCATGTCAGCAGCTTCCACCTCGAATCCTCAGTCAGGACATCAAGACATTCAGACGAGGACATTTTGTGAATCTTTTGTCAAATCACATTTTAAAGTGATAATATGCAGTTTTTCTTGTTTTGGGCTCCCTCTGGTGTCCGTTTTAAATCACTGCATTACACAAGTTAGCATATTGTTTCAGCTTCTAAACGCCTAAATCTACCTGTTGAAATGTCTCCTCAGCCTTCATAGCTTTCTACAGGAGCGGTTATTTACTCCTTCAAAGAAATCAGCTGTGTTCAAGCAGGGAGAGATGGGAAAAATCAGGAATCATGAGCTAAAAACACTCCGGAGCTAGCATAACAGCTAGCCACATTGGGTTAGCCTAACCCTCGTGAGACACGTGACTTCCTGGGTACCGTGACGGAGACGGAGATCTTGCAATCGTGGTATTCTGGATCTAACCACCAGATGGGGCTAAGTGACTTTTCATTAACTCTGTAAAGAGTCAGATTAGCACAGACTGGCTCAAGGAGAAGATTTAAAAATATGAAAAATGACTGAATGTCTGACATAGGGCTGCGTCTCCTGCTGGGGTGGCGTTTTGGCTGCCTCAGGGTGTCCCTCTGGCGGCCTTGTCTGGGGTCTGGGGTGCTCTGCGGCGGAGGCTGCAGGTAGCTGCTGGGTGGCTGGG
>SSNR01000545.1:213178-230678 GCA_006937965.1 Callopanchax toddi
TTCAAATTTACCTGTATTTCATTTAGACTAGAGCTCTTTTTCCATAATCCCCCTCTTTGTGTGCACACTCCATTTCTATTCTAGACTGAGTTTTCAACTTTTAAAGCAATTTTACTATTGTCTGCAGACCAAAATATATCTGAAGGCCGGCCTTTTATCCAAACGTTGTCTGCTATCTTTTAGATGTTTATCTACACGCGCTTAAGACGCAAAGAATACGATCACGATCCTTTTATTTTAAACACCTCTATATCAAATTACACGATCACGGTAATTTGCTTCAGTAATTATTGCAGTGTGTGTGCGAGTGTGTGCGCGAGTGCGTATGGCTGACACACACACTCACACACACCACATCATCATCACTGGTATCTCCTCAGCTTTCCAAAGCTGGCATCCGCGGGTATCCTTTTTTCAATGTCCACAGAAAACGAAAAAGAGTCTGTTAGACACCTATTTCCTGAACTCACACGATCACGGTGGGTTCCTTCAGTAATTATTGTAGCGTGTGTGTGAGTGTGTGTGGCTGACACACACACCCACACACACCACACCATCATTACTGGTATCTCCTCAGCTTTCCAAAGCTGGCATCCTAGGGTATCTTTTTCACAGGCCACAGAATACGATCACGATTCTGTTATTATCCTATTTTATAAAGCGATTAAATACCAGATCTGGTTTTCTCCACAGCTGTTTTGCCAATCAAAAAATTACTGGGGCTCTCGTTCTCACTTCTAAAATCAATTAAAAGTTTTCTCAGCTGTCATTCACACGTGTGAATTAAACAAACAGAAAACAGTTCCCAGACTCAGGTTTTAGTTTAAACGGAGGCAGCAGCTCACCCACCTTCCCCCCCCCCCGAGGCAGACAGGACAACTTGAACAAAACGTTCTTACCTATCTCTCTTTGGCGCCTGTCATCCTGTGTCTGCCGGGGGAAAAAAGCCGAAGAGCCACTGAAAAATTCCTGCCGTTTTGACCACGTTGGAGCGCCAAAATGTTGATGCAAAAATGTTTGCCAGGTTCAAAACATGAGTCAGGGAGACTGTACTTTTATAAAAATAATTATAGGTAATTTATTTACATATTTAATTAAGCCTTACATCGTTCTCACAGGCACAACACAGAGTGAGATCATTTTTCATAGAGAGCCCCCGAAACAGAGCGTCTGGCCCCTTTTATAACCCTGATACACTCACACACACACACACGCACTCACATACACACACACACACAATGTTGGAAAAACAGGATGAGTTTCGTAACTCTGCCTTAAATGGTCAGCCTTCCTTCACACTCGCTTTCCTGGAATCATGACTTTGCACTTTTCAGATGGGACATCTGGTTTTTTCTGAAGCCTTGTTTACAGAGTTCAACTCTGGGTGAAAGACCTCACTAGACCTCTATAGACTCTGCATTTTCCCAGCTAATATGTGATATATCATTAAAATCCACATCAGTTCCAGTTAAAGCTCCCAGTAGAACCCTCCTGATGGGATCAGAACCACCAACCGGTTCAGGTTCTGGATCCACTTAAAGCTCCCAGTAGAATCCTCCTGATGGGACCAGAACCACCAACCGGTTCAGGTTCTGGATCCACTTAAAGCTCCCAGTAGAATCCTCCTGATGGGACCAGAACCACCAACCGGTTCAGGTTCTGGATCCACTTAAAGCTCCCAGTAGAATCCTCCTGATGGGACCAGAACTGCCAACCGGTTCAGGTTCTGGTTCCAGTTAAAGCTCCCAGTAGAACCCTCCTGATGGGACCAGAACCACCAACCGGTTCAGGTTCTGGATCCAGTTAAAGCTCCCAGTAGAACCCTCCTGATGGGACCAGAACCACCAACCGGTTCAGGTTCTGGATCCAGTTAAAGCTCCCAGTAGAATCCTCCTGATGGGACCAGAACCACCAACCGGTTCAGGTTCTGGTTCCAGTTAAAGCTCCCAGTAGAATCCTCCTGATGGGACCAGAACCACCAACCAGTTCAGGTTCTGGTTCCAGATATGAAACCAGTTTGAACCCAGTGCTATAGGATAATGTAACCCTGTACTGATAGAGCTGACAGTGAAGAAAACCTAGTGGGACTGCCAGCCAGGTGCTGGGGCGTCTGGGATAGCTCTGGTGGTTTGAACCTGGAAGCAGGTCTTGAGCTGAGCTCCTAGGTCCAGGGGACCGTAGACTGGTCTGGTTCAAGAGACACGTCTCATCAGGTCTTGGTCCCGTTTGTTCACCATAAACTATGGACATCCTCCAAGTAGGTCTGGTCCCCCTTGAGGTTCCTAGAAAAAGCACCTGGAGTGAGAACAGTTGATCCACATGAGGAAGTGACATCATATCCACATTACATCCTCTGACTGACCCCAGAACAGCCTCTGACTGACCCCAGAACAGCCACTGACTGACCCCAGAACAGCCTCTGACTGACCCCAGAACAGCCACTGACTGACCCCAGAACAGCCTCTGACTGACCCCAGAACAGCCTCTGACTGACCCCAGAACAGCCTCTGACTGACCCCAGAACAGCCTCTGACTGACCCCAAAACATCCTCTGACTGACCCCAGAACAGCCACTGATTGACCCCAGAACAGCCAATGATTGACCCCAGAACAACCACTGATTGACCCCAGAACAGCCACTCATTCACCCCTAAACAGCCACTGACTGACCCCAGAACAGCCTCTGACTGACCCCAGAACAACCACTGATTGACCCCAGAACAACCACTGATTGACCCCAGAACAGCCACTGATTGACCCCAGAACAGCCACTGATTGACCCGAAAACAGCCTCTGACTGACCCCAGAACAACCTCTGACTGACCCCAGAACAACCACTGATTGACCCCAGAACAACCACTGATTGACCCCAGAACAACCACTGATTGACCCCAGAACAGCCACTGATTGACCCCAGAACAACCTCTGACTGACCCGAGAACAGCCTCTGACTGACCCCAGAACAACCTCTGACTGACCCCAGAACAGCCACTGACTGACCCCAGAACAGCCACTGACTGACCCCAGAACAGCCTCTGACTGACCCCAGAACAGCCTCTGACTGACCCCAGAACAACCTCTGACTGACCCCAGAACAGCCTCTGACTGACCCCAGAACAACCACTGATTGACCCCAGAACAGCCACTGATTGACCCCAGAACAGCCTCTGACTGACCCCAGAACAACCTCTGACTGACCCCAGAACAACCTCTGACTGACCCGAAAACAGCCTCTGACTGACCCCAGAACAACCTCTGACTGACCCCAGAACAGCCTCTGACTGACCCCAGAACAGCCTCTGACTGACCCCAGAACAGCCACTGATTGACCCCAGAACAGCCACTGATTGACCCCAGAACAACCTCTGACTGACCCGAAAACAGCCTCTGACTGACCCCAGAACGGCCTCTGACTGACCCCAGAACAGCCTCTGACTGACCCCAGAACAGCCTCTGACTGACCCCAGAACAACCTCTGACTGACCCCAGAACAACCTCTGACTGACCCGAAAACAGCCACTGATTGACCCCAGAACAGCCACTGATTGACCCCAGAACAGCCACTGATTGACCCCAGAACAGCCACTGACTGACCCCAGAACAGCCACTGATTGACCCCAGAACAACCTCTGACTGACCCGAAAACAGCCTCTGACTGACCCCAGAACAACCTCTGACTGACCCCAGAACAGCCTCTGACTGACCCCAGAACAACCACTGATTGACCCCAGAACAACCACTGATTGACCCCAGAACAACCTCTGACTGACCCCAGAACAGCCTCTGACTGACCCCAGAACAGCCTCTGACTGACCCCAGAACAACCTCTGACTGACCCCAGAACAGCCTCTGACTGACCCCAGAACAACCTCTGACTGACCCGAAAACAGCCTCTGACTGACCCCAGAACAACCTCTGACTGACCCCAGAACAGCCTCTGACTGACCCCAGAACAACCTCTGACTGACCCCAGAACAGCCACTGATTGACCCCAGAACAGCCACTGATTGACCCCAGAACAACCTCTGACTGACCCGAAAACAGCCTCTGACTGACCCCAGAACAGCCTCTGACTGACCCCAGAACAGCCTCTGACTGACCCCAGAACAGCCACTGATTGACCCCAGAACAGCCTCTGACTGACCCCAGAACAACCTCTGACTGACCCCAGAACAACCTCTGACTGACCCCAGAACAGCCTCTGACTGACCCCAGAACAGCCACTGATTGACCCCAGAACAGCCACTGATTGACCCCAGAACAGCCACTGATTGACCCCAGAACAGCCTCTGACTGACCCCAGAACAGCCTCTGACTGACCCCAGAACAGCCTCTGACTGACCCCAGAACAGCCTCTGACTGACCCCAGAACAGCCTCTGACTGACCCCAGAACAGCCTGTGACTGACCCCAGAACAAGAGGTTTAGAGGGCGGGTAACACCCTGGTCCTGACCCTGGTGCTGACCCTAACCCTGATCCTGGTCCTGACCCTAACCCTGGTCCTGGTGCTGACCCTAACCCTGGTCCTGGTCCTGTCTGCAGCGGTTCTCCTGGTCCTGCTCTTCGGGGTGGTCTGGTCCATCACAGGAGGAGAGTGTTTACCTGGAGGGAACCTGTTCGGCATCATCATCCTCTTCATCAGCTCCCTGCTGGGTGGGGGTCTGGTGGGGCTGATCCGCCTGCCCACACTGCCCCCCCTCCCCCCACTGCTTGGTAAGACCCAACACCTGTTACCAGTCCCCAGACCAGAACCCAGACTGGTACCAACTTGGTCATGTGTGTGTCTGTCTCTGTGTGTGTGTCTCTGTGTGTGTGGTTGTGTGTAACTGTGGTGGTGTGTGTGGTTGTGTGTCTCTCTGTGTGTCTCTGTGTGTGTGTGGTTGTGTGTGTAGGGATGCTTCTGGCCGGCCTCCTGCTCCGTAACCTTCCCTACGTCTCGGACTCCGTCTACATCTCCACCCGCTGGTCTGCTGCTCTGAGGAACATCGCCCTGTCAGTCATCCTGACCCGGGCCGGACTGGGCCTCGACCCCTCGGTAAACACACACACGTGTTGGCGTGTTGTTAGCGTGTGCCGCCTCGGTGACGTGTTCTTGTGTGTGTAGGCGCTGCTGCGCCTCAAGGCGGTGTGTGTACGTGTCGCTGTGGGTCCCTGCATGATGGAGGCCTGCGTCATCGCTGTGGTCTCTCACTTCCTGCTCAGGCTGCCCTGGGTCTGGGGCTTTATGCTAGGGTAACACACACTCACACAGAGACACAGAGACACACACACAGAGACACACACAGACACACACACAGAGACACACACACAGAGACACACACAGAGACACACACAGAGACACACACAGAGACACACACAGACACACACAGAGACACACACACAGAGACACACACAGACACACACACAGAGACACACACAGAGACACATACAGAGACACACACAGAGACACACACAGAGACACACACACAGAGACACACACAGAGACACACAAAGACACAGAGACACACACACAGAGACACACAGAGACAGAGACACACAGACACAACACAGAGACACACAGAGACCGAGACACACAGAGACACACACAGACACACACACAGAAACACAAACACACAGAGACACACACACAGAGACACACAGAGACAGAGACACACAGAGACACACACAGAGACAGAGACACACAGAGACAGAGACACACAGAGACACACACAGAGACACACAGAGACAGAGACACACAGAGACAAAGACACACAGAGACACACACAGAGACAGACACACACAGAGACACACACAGAGACACACACACAGAGACACACACAGAGACACACACACAGAGACACACACAGACACACACACAGAGACACACACACAGACACACACACACAGAGACACACACAGACACACACACAGAGACACAAAGACACACACACAGAGACACACAAAGACACACACACAGAGACACACAGACACAGAGACACACACAGACAGAGACACACACAGAGACACACACAGACAGAGACACACACAGACAGAGACACACACAGACACACACACAGAGACACACACAGACACACACACAGAGACACACACACAGAGACACACAGAGACACACACAGAGACACACACAGACAGAGACACACAGACACAACACAGAGACACACAGAGACAAAGACACACAGATACACACACAGAGACACACACAGACAGAGACACACACAGACACACACACAGAGACACACACAGACACACACACAGAGACACAAAGACACACACACAGAGACACACACACACACACACACAGACACACACACACACACACACACACACACACAGACACACACAGACACACACACAGAGACACACACACAGAGACACACACAGAGACACACACAGAGACACACACAGACAGAGTCACACACAGACAGAGACACACACAGAGACACAAAGACACAGAGACACACACACAGACAGAGACACACACAGAGACACACACAGAGACACACACACAGACACACAAACACACAGACACAGAGACACACACAGACACACACACAGACACACACAGAGAAACACACAGAGACACACACAGAGACATAGACAGACACACACACAGAGACACACACACAGAGACACACAGACAGAGACACACACAGAGACAGAGACACACAGAGACAGAGACACACAGAGACACACACAGAGACACACAGAGACACACACACAGAGACACACACAGAGACACACACACAGAGACACACACAGACACACACACAGAGACACACACACAGACACACACAGAGACACACACAGAGACACACAGAGACACACACAGAGACACACAGAGACACACACAGACAGAAACACACACAGAGACACACACAGAGACAGAGACACACAGAGACAGAGACACACAGAGACACACACAGAGACACACAGAGACAGAGACACACAGAGACAGAGACACAGAGACACACACACAGAGACACACAGAGACACACACAGAGACAGAGACACACAGAGACAGAGACACACAGAGACACACACAGAGACACACAGAGAGAGAGACACAGAGAGACAGAGGCACACACAGACACACACACAGAGACACACACAGAGACACACAGACACAGAGACACACACACAGACAGAGACACACACAGAGACACACACAGAGACACACACACAGAGACACACACAGACACACACACAGAGACACACACACAGACACACACACAGACAGACACACACAGAGACACACACAGACAGACACACACACACACAGAGACACACACACAGACACAAAGACACAGAGACACACACAGAGACACACACAGAGACACACACAGACACACACACAGAGACACACACACACACACACACACACAGACACAGAGACACACACAGACAGAGACACACACAGAGACACACACAGACAGAGACACACACAGACAGAGACACACACAGAGACACAAAGACACAGAGACACACACACAGACAGAGACACACACAGAGACACACACAGAGACACACACACAGACACACACAGAGACACACACAGAGACACACACAGAGACACACACAGACAGAGACACACACACAGAGACACACACAGACACACACACAGAGACACAAAGAGACACACACAGAGACACACACACAGAGACACACACAGACACACACACACACACACACACAGAGCCACACACACACAGACACACACACACACACACACACACACACACCACAGACACACACAGACACACACACACACAGAGACACACACAGACACACACACAGAGACACACACACAGAGACACACACAGACACACACACAGAGACACACACAGAGACACACAAAGACACACACACAGAGACACACAGAGACACACACAGAGACACACACAGACACACACACAGACACACACACAGACACACACCCACAGAGACACACACAGAGACACACACAGAGACACACACACAGAGACACACACAGAGACACAAAGACACAGAGACACACACAGAGACACACAAAGACACACACACAGAGACACACAGAGACACACACAGAGACACACACAGACACACACACAGAGACACACACAGACAGAGACACACACAGAGACACACAAAGACACAAAGACACACACAGAGACACACAGAGACACACACAGAGACACACAGAGACACACAAACACACACAGACACAGAGACACAGACAGAGACACACACAGAGACACACACAGAGAGAGACACACACAGACACACACACAGAGACACACACAGAGACACACACAGAGACACACACAGAGACACACACAGAGACACACAGACAGAGACACACACAGAGACACACAGACACACACAGACACAGAGACACACACAGACACACACACAGAGACACACACAGACAGAGACACACACAGACACACACACAGAGACACACACAGACACACAGACAGAGACACACACAGAGACACACACAGAGACACACACAGAGACACACACAGACAGAGACACACACAGACACACACACAGAGACACACAGAGACACACACACAGACACACACAGACAGACACACACAGAGACACACACACAGAACACACAGAGACACACACACAGAGACACACAGAGACACACACAGAGACACACAGAGACACACACAGAGACACCCACACACAGACACACACACAGAGACACACACACACACACACCCAGAGACACACACACAGAGACACACAGAGACACAAAGACACAGAGACACACACAGAGACACACACAGACACACACACAGAGACACACACAGACACACACACAGAGACACACACACAGAGACACACAGAGACAGAGACACACACAGACACACACACAGAGACACACACAGACACACACACAGAGACACACACAGACAGAGACACACACAGAGACACACAGAGACACAAAGACACAGAGACACACACAGAGACACACACAGAGACACACACAGACAGAGACACACACAGAGACACACACAGAGACACACACAGAAACACACACACAGAGACACACACACAGAGACACAGAGACACACACAGAGACACACACAGAGACACACACAGACACACACACAGAGACACACACAGACACACACAGAGACACACACACAGAGACACACACAGACACACACACAGAGACACACACAGAGACACACACAGACACACACACAGAGACACACACACACAGAGACACACACAGAGACACACACAGAGACACACACAGAGACACACACACAGAGACACACACAGAGACACACAGAGACAGAGACACAAAGACACAGAGACACACAAAGACACACACACAGAGACACACAAAGACACACACACAGAGACACACACACAGACACACAAAGACACACACACAGAGACACACAGAGACACACACAGAGACACACACACAGAGACACACACACAGAGACACACACAGACACACACACAGAGACACAAAGAGACACACACAGAGACACACACACACACACACACAGAGACACACACACACACACACACACAGACACACACAGACACACACACACAGAAACACACACAGAGACACACACACAGAGACACACAGAGACACACACACAGAGACACACACAGAGACACACACAGAGACACACACAGACAGAGACACACACAGACACACACACAGAGACACACACACAGAGACACACACAGAGACACACACAGAGACACACACAGAGACACACACACAGAGACACACACAGAGACACACAGAGACACAAAGACACAGAGACACACACAGAGACACACAAAGACACACACACAGAGACACACAGAGACACACACAGAGACACACAGAGACACACACAGAGACACACAGAGACACACACAGACACACACAGACACACACAGAGACACACAGAGAAACACAGACAGACACACACACACAGACACACACACAGACACACAAACACACAGAGACACACACAGAGACACACAAAGACACACACACAGAGACACACAGAGACACACACAGAGACACACGCAGAGACACACACACAGAGACACACAGAGACACACACACACAGAGACACACACAGAGACACACAGAGAGACACAGACACAGAGACACACAGAGACACACACAGAGACACACAGAGACAGAGACACACAGACACAACACAGAGACACACAGAGACAAAGACACACAGAGACACACACAGAGACACACAGAGACAGAGACACACAGAGACACACACAGAGACAGAGACACACAGAGACAGAGACACACAGAGACACACACAGAGACACACAGAGACAGAGACACACAGAGACAGAGACACACAGAGACACACAGAGACACACAGAGACACACACACCAGACTATTTGCAGATCTGACTGATTTCCTGAAAACTTTTAATTTTATTCAAAGGTCAAACTGATGAAACCTCCTAGAATAACCACAGACATCAGTGATGGGGTGTGTGTGTCTGTGTGTGTTTCTGTGTGTGTCTCTGTGTGTGTTTCTGTGTGTGTCTCTGTGTGTGTGTAGTTTCGTTCTAGCTGCTGTATCTCCAGCTGTCGTCGTTCCCTCCATGCTGCTCCTTCAGAGAGAAGGATACGGAGTGGAGAAGGTAAAGGACTCACCACAGCACTGAGACAGGCTTCTGGCTCAGGTAGTCCCCCTGTCCTGGTCCTCCTGGACCTCCCTGCTGCTTTAGACCCAGTGAACCATGAGATCCTGGTCCTCCTGGACCTCCCTGCTGCTTTAGACCCAGTGAACCATGAGATCCTGGTCCTCCTGGACCTCCCTGCTGCTTTAGACCCAGTAAAATGATTGTTACACCACTACTCTAAAAACCTGCCCTTCCTCCAAACCATGTGGAGGACTACGACCTGTGTCTCTCCTCCCTTTTCTGTCTAAAATCACTGAAAGGACCTTCAAGCAGGTCACAGAATACCTCTGACTGAACCACCTCCTAGACCCAGACCAGTCTGGGTCCACTCCACTGAAACAGCTGTTAGCAGTGACAGAGCCTTAAAAGAAGCAGAGCGACTGACAAGTCCTCAGGACTGGGTTGGCTGGTTGGCTGGTTTCCACTCTAGTCTAGAGTGAGGATGCTGGTTTCCACTCTAGTCTAGAGTGAGGATGCTGGTTTCCACTCTAGCCTAGAGTGAGGATGCTGGTTTCCACTCTAGCCTAGAGTGAGGATGCTGGTTTCCACTCTAGTCTAGACTGAGGATGCTGGTTTCCACTCTAGTCTAGAGTGAGGATGCTGGTTTCCACTCTAGCCTAGAGTGAGGATGCTGGTTTCCACTCTAGCCTAGAGTGAGGATGCTGGTTTCCACTCTAGTCTAGAGTGAGGATGCTGGTTTCCACTCTAGCCTAGAGTGAGGATGCTGGTTTCCACTCTAGCCTAGAGTGAGGATGCTGGTTTCCACTCTAGTCTAGACTGAGGATGCTGGTTTCCACTCTAGTCTAGAGTGAGGATGCTGGTTTCCACTCTAGTCTAGACTGAGGATGCTGTTTTCCACTCTAGCCTAGAGTGAGGATGCTGGTTTCCACTCTAGTCTAGACTGAGGATGCTGTTTTCCACTCTAGCCTAGAGTGAGGATGCTGGTTTCCACTCTAGCCTAGAGTGAGGATGCTGGTTTCCACTCTAGTCTCTGTGTCTGGTCCTGCTCTGAGATGACGAGGTTCTTTAAGTGTTGCTCTCTTTCAGGGAATCCCGACGCTGCTGATGGCTGCTGGGAGTTTTGATGATATTTTAGCCATTACGGGGTTCTCCACCTGCCTGGGAATCGCCTTCTCAACGGGTCAGAGATCTTCTTCTCTTCATTTCCACTCTGAGCCTCCCATGTTCTGACTGCTGATGTTCCTCCAGGTTCCACGTGGAGGAACATCCTCAAAGGGCTGCTGGAGGTGGGGGGAGGCGTCGTAGCTGGACTGATCCTGGGCTTCTTCCTGTGCCTTTTCCCGAGCAACGACCAGGTTTGACTCTGTTTTTATTGAAATGAGAAAATGCTGTTCTGACACGTCTCTAAAGGTCTTCTGTCTGCCTGTAGGAGGACCTGGTCCTGAGGAGGACTCTCCTGCTGGTGGGTCTGTCTGTATTTTCAGTCTTCTTCAGTCACGTCGTTGGGTTTGCTGGAGCTGGTGGTCTTTGTACGTTGGTCTTGTCCTTCTTGGCTGCACTAGGATGGAAGAGTGAGAAGGTAATGCCCATCCAGGTTGACCTCTGACCTCAGCCATGCTCGTTGACCATCACGTTTTTGAGATGTTTGTGTGATCTACCTTCAGGCCGCTGTAGCAGTGATGGTTGGTCAGTTGTGGGACGTGTTCCAGCCACTCCTGTTTGGTCTGATCGGAGCTGAAATCACCATCATGTCCCTCAGCCCCAGCACCGTGGGTAGGAACCACACTCAGAACCACCAGAACCACTACTGGACTTGCTTTTGTTTGTGAAGTTAAATGTCCTTCTGCCGTCACCTGGTCTCCGTACGCTCAGGTCTGGGTATGGCCTGCATCGTCATCGGGCTGGTGGTCCGTCTCCTGATCACATTCCTGCTGGTCCATCTAGGAGGTTTCAACCTGAAGGAGAAGGTCTTCATTGCCGTGGCCTGGCTGCCTAAAGCCACCGTACAGGTCTGTACCCGAGACCCGGACCAGAGAGTCCCCTTTAACCCTCTGATCCAGCTCTAACAGTCCCAGTTTTAATCCTTTAAACCAGCATCAGTCCGGATCCAACAAATCAAATCAGGGATTTTCTAAACCAGTACATTTAAAAAGGTTTTGTGCTGATGCAACCCATGTTGGGGTATAAAAAATACTAGACAGGATTTCATGAATCTACAGAGACTGAAGGGTCAAAAAGGCCCCAAACGTCCTGCAGGACCAGGTGTCTCTGGACTTTACCTGTCCACTCCGTTGCTGGAGTTGGTCTCTCATGCTATCAATTTTATAAAGTAAAGGATGCAACAGGAGGAGTACCTAGGACCGGTTTTGTAACTGAAAGGTTCTGAATTTACTGTTTTATCTAAACCTTGAGCTAAAGTTTTGAGATCTGGATCAGGACCACATGAAATCCTGGTCTCCTGGTTGCCTCCCTCTGGAGGGTTCTGGTCTCCTCCCGTAGGATGTCTTTCAGGGAGGAGACCCGGGTCAGACCCAGAACTCCTCCAGGAAGGCCTGGAGACAGGGGGTTTGCTGCACCTCCTGGACCTGAGAAACCATACGGATGCTCCTAGCGTGAAGTGCTGTTTATATCGAGCATGACGTTGAAACCTAGAGGGTCAAACAGGACGTTTGTCCATCAGTGCTTCAACAGTTTTACTGAGGTTGGGCAGCTTCTGGTTTTATGGGACAACCGAGGCCCTACAGGAAGTAACACTGACAAAGGAACTAAGAAAATAAGAGCTTCCCCACAAAATAAAATGCAGATTGAAATATAAATATACCACATCGTCATGTCTTTGATCCTCAGGCTGCGATTGGCTCCAAGGCCCTGGACATGGCGAGGGAGGAGGGGGACGAGTCCCTGGTCAAGTTTGGACTGGACGTGCTAACGCTAGCAGTGTTAGCCATCCTGACCACAGCTCCCATTGGTGCACTGGGCATCGGACTGGCAGGCCCACGCCTCCTGGCCCAGCATGTTAAAGGTCAGTGCACCACAAAGGACAGGATTAGGGTGAGTGAGGATCAGGGGGAGAGACGTCCTGACTGAAGGGAGCGAAGGGACAGGAAGACCCCGCTGGTTTGGTTCATAACGTTTAATAGAAAACAGATTGTTTCCTCAGGAAATGAGCAGCAGGTCATCAGAAGAAGTATTTATACACGAGTCAGAGATTACTAGTACACCACCAGAACTGGGACCCTCTACCAGAGAGAGGGACACCTGACCTTTACCTTCACATCTCTAAAAACTTTATCCTTTTATTTTCTCTAAATCTCAGAAGAGCAGACGGAAGAACAAGCCCCGCCTCCAAACCACAGCGAGCCCAGTCAGGAAAAAGCCAACTCGACTTCGGAGAGCAAAGTGTGAGCGCTCAGAGCGAGACGCAGCTGCTGCTGAAGAGAAAACAGGAAGTGGCTGCAGGAAACGACGGCCATTAGGTTGGTTCAGACGGAGATCTTCAAAAATAAAAATAAAAAGAGCTTCAATAAAACCATTAAATACCAGAACAGTGTTTAAAGAGTTTTTCTTCTGATGGGATGTAAAGTACTAATACCTCTAGATTAGATCTATTAACCTGGGAGTTAGTTCTAAACCGCTTTAGGGTTCTTGATCTGCTGCTTCAACCTTTACACGAGACTTTGATCTGGATTCATTTTCTCATGTAACTCAGGACCCTGGATGCTAGTGTTAGCGACTTGAATTTGATACGGGCAGCTAGAGGTAGCCAGTGGAGCTCAATGAACAACAACACCCAGGTCTCAGCTGTCTCTGATGGACCAGAGACAGGGACTCAGTCTGGAATGAGGTCTTGTGTTGGATGGTGGTTTGACTGGGAGGACAAGCAGTTCAGTTTTAGAGGTGGAGTTGGAGAGGATGGACTTTCATCCATCAGAGAGACACTCTGAGACTGTGAGGTCATCAGGTGGGACTGTGTAAAGTAATAAAACATGAAGTCATCCACTACCACTACTACTACTACTACTACTAATGGATTGGATTTATACTGTATAGCGCCTTTCTAGACACCCAAAGCGCTTTGACAGAAGCTCCATTATTCATTCACACATTTACTCTGGTGGTGTTAAACTACGACAGACGTCTGTAGTCACAGCTGCCCTGGGTCAGTCTGACAGGAGAGAGGCTGCCCTTCTGACCATACTACTGCAACTACTACTACTGGTGGTAATACTACTACTACTGGTACTACTACTGCAACTACTACTACTGGTACTACTACTACTATTACTGGAACTACTACTACTACTACTGGTACTACTACTGGTACTGCTACTACTGCTACTACTACTACTACTACTGGTACTACTACTACTACTACTGGTACTACTGCTACTACTGGTACTGCTACTACTACTACTACTACTGGTAGTGCTACTACTACTACTGTTACTACTACTACTACTGGTACTACTACTGCTACTACTGGTACTGCTACTACTGCTACTACTACTACTACTACTACTGCAACTACTACTACTGGTACTACTACTACTACTACTGTTACTACTACTGCAACTACTACTACTGGTACTACTACTACTACTACTGTTACTACTACTGCAACTACTACTACTGCTACTACTGGTACTACTACTACTACTACTGGTACTACTACTACTACTGCTACTACTACTACTACTGTTACTACTACTGCAACTACTACTACTGGTACTACTACTACTACTACTGTTACTACTACTGCAACTACTACTACTACTGGTACTACTACTACTACTGGTACTACTACTACTACTACTGGTACTACTACTACTACTACTGGTACTACTACTACTACTACTACTACTACTACTGCTACTACTACTACTGGTACTACTACTACTACTACTACTACTACTACTACTACTACTACTACTACTACTACTGTTACTACTACTGCAACTACTACTACTGGTACTACTACTACTACTACTGTTACTACTACTGCAACTACTACTACTGGTACTACTACTACTACTACTGGTACTACTACTACTACTACTGGTACTACTACTACTACTCCTACTACTACTACTACTGTTACTACTACTGCAACTACTACTACTGGTACTACTACTACTACTACTGCTACTACTACTACTACTACTACTACTACTACTACTACTACTACTACTGGTACTACTACTACTACTACTGCAACTACTACTACTACTGGTACTACTACTACTACTGGTACTACTACTACTACTACTGCTACTACTACTACTACTACTGCTACTACTACTACTACTACCTGTTACTACTACTGCAATTACTACTACTGGTACTACTATTCCTACTACTACTACTACTACTACTACTACTGGTACTGCTACTACTGCTACTACTACTACTACTACTACTGCAACTACTACTACTGGTGGTACTACTACTACTACTGTTACTACTACTGCAACTACTACTACTGGTACTACTACTACTATTACTGCTAGTACTACTACTACTAACACTACTACTACTACTACTGGTACTACTACTGCAACTACTACTACTGCTACTACTGGTACTACTACTACTGGTACTACTACTACTACTACTGGTACTACTACTACTACTGGTACTACTACTACTACTACTGGTACTACTACTATTACTACTGTTACTACTACTACTACTGGTACTACTACTACTACTACTGGTACTACTAATACTACTACTGGTACTACTACTGCAACTACTACTACTGGTACTACCACTACTACTACTGTTACTACTACTACTACTGGTACTACTACTACTACTACTGGTACTACTACTACTACTGGTACTACTACTACTGCTACTGGTAGTACTACTGCAACTACTACTACTGGTACTACTACTACTACTACTACAGGTACTGCTACTACTGCTACTACTACTACTACTACTGGTACTACTACTACTACTACTGGTACTACTGCTACTACTGGTACTGCTACTACTGCTACTACTACTACTATTACTGGTAGTGCTACTACTACTACTGTTACTACTACAACTACTGGTACTACTACTACTACTACTGGTACTACTGCTACTACTGGTACTGCTACTACTGCTACTACTACTACTACTACTGCAACTACTACTACTGGTACTACTACTACTACTACTGTTACTACTACTGCAACTACTACTACTGGTACTACTACTACTACTACTGGTACTATTACTACTACTACTGCAACTACTACTACTGGTGGTAATACTACTACTACTGGTACTACTACTGCAACTACTACTACTGGTACTACTACTACTATACTACTGCTACTACTACTACTACTACTACTACTACTACTACTGGTACTACTACTGCTACTACTACTACTGGTACTACTACTACTGGTACTACTACTACTACTACTGTTACTACTACTACTACTGGTACTACTACTACTACTACTGCAACTACTACTACTGGTACTACTACTACTACTACTGGTACTACTACTGCAACTACTACTACTACTAGTACTACTACTACTACTGGTACTACTACTACTACTACTGGTACTACTACTACTACTGGTACTACTACTACTACTACTGGTACTACTACTACTATTGGTACTACTACTACTACTACTGCAACTACTGCTACTACTGGTACTACTACTACTGGTACTACTACTACTACTGGTACTACTACTACTACTGGTACTACTACTACTGCTACTACTACTACTGGTACTACTACTACTACTACTGGTACTACTACTACTACTACTGGTACTACTACTACTACTGCTACTACTACTACTACTACTACTACTACTACTACTACTACTACTGGTACTACTACTACTACTAC
>SSNR01000545.1:244489-264435 GCA_006937965.1 Callopanchax toddi
ACTATTACTACCACTACCACTACTACTATTACTACCACTACTACTACTACTACCACTTCTACTACTACTACTACTACCACCACCACTACTACTACTACTACCACTACCACTACTACTATTACTACCACTACTACTAGTGACTGTCCCTGGCAGTGAGCGGCTCTCTGCCCTGTGTGTTTATAATACCAGTACTAGTACTAATACTAGTGACAGCCCCAGGCTCACTGCCTTGTGTGTTTATAATACCAGTAATAGTACTAGTACTAGTGACAGCCCCAGGCTCTCTGCCCTGTGTGTTTATAATACCAGTACTAGTACTAATACTAGTGACAGCCCCAGGCTCTCTGCCCTGTATGTTTATAATACCAGTACTAGTACTAGTACTAGTGACAGCCCCAGGCTCTCTGCCCTGTGTGTTTATAATACCAGTAATAGTACTAGTACTAGTGACAGCCCCAGGCTCTCTGCCCTGTGTGTTTATAATACCAGTACTAGTACTAATACTAGTGACAGCCCCAGGCTCTCTGCCCTGTGTGTTTATAATACCAGTACTAGTACTAGTACTAATACTAGTGACAGCCCCAGGCTCTCTGCCCTGTGTGTTTATAATACCAGTACTAGTACTAGTACTATTGACAGCCCCAGGCTCTCTGCCCTGTGTGTTTATAATACCAGTACTAGTACTAGTACTATTGACAGCCCCAGGCTCTCTGCCCTGTGTTTATAATACCAGTACTAGTACTAGTACTAGTGACAGCCCCAGGCTCTCTGCCCTGTGTGTTTATAATACCAGTACTAGTACTAGTACTAGACAGCCCCAGGCTCTCTGCCCTGTGTGTTTATAATACCAGTACTAGTACTAGTACTAGTGACAGCCCCAGGCTCTCTGCCCTGTGTGTTTATAATACCAGTACTAGTACTAGTACTAGTGACAGCCCAGGCTGCCTCAGCCTGCTGATCTCACATCCTCCCTCAGACCACTGTTTTCTGATGAACAGGATGTTTGCGTCTCTACCAGACAGATGAGATTCTAGAGGCGATCTGAAGACACTGGTCTGAAATCAGACTGGTGTTGAGCTCTACCTCAGTACTTCAGAGTCCAGGTGAACTACGTCAGTACTTCAGAGTCCAGGTGAACATCGTTAGTACTTCAGAGTCCAGGTGAACATCGTTAGTACTTCAGAGTCCAGGTGAACTACGTCAGTACTTCAGAGTCCAGGTGAACATCGTTAGTACTTCAGAGTCCAGGTGAACTACGTCAGTACTTCAGAGTCCAGGTGAACATCGTTAGTACTTCAGAGTCCAGGTGAAAGCAGCAGGAGGAGGAGGAGGACTAGGACAGGGTTCTGGACCCAGTCAGAACTCCAGAGCCAGACGCGCGGAGCGTTGACGTGTGAGCCATGCTGCCTGTCTGTGGTCTGACGGCGGTTGTTGTCTCCGTGTGGTTCGGCTCCTGCAGGCCGTCTCCCCGTCCAGGTCAGTCCTACCGTCTGGGTCTTTCTTCTTTTGAACAAAAGCTTCTTTTGAATGTTTCCACTTCTCTTTATGTTGTGAAGTTTGAAACGTGTGAAGGATGTTTTACTACTTCTGGTCTGCAAAGACTACGTGTCCTAAAAACTAGTCCATGACTACAAGTCCTCTTGGACCTAAATGTGGATCTATAGTCTGACCATGATCCATTGAAACGACTCATTCACAGGGGCGGGATCAACGGTTGTCAATCAAACTGTCTTCACATGCTATTGGATAGCGCTAGAGCGTCTAGCAACAACCAGAACCAGCTGGTAGACTAAAGTTTTACCGTATCCTGTCGGCAAAGCGACCAATACATCCTCTTTCAAAATAAAAGCCTTAAGTCCCTCTATCTGTTCACGTCTTAGAGAAAAACCCAGATCTAGATCGTCTAGAGTTGATGAATGATTAAATGAACACGGTTCCTGAACTGCCGCCATGTTGCTTGAATTCAAAGTGGAAGCTCTGCTGTCATTGGCTAATCCCGCCCACCAAACCGTTAGAGCGCTGTGACTGGCCCGGTACCAGACTGACCGGACCAATCAGTGGGCTGCTGAGGTTTTCATGTTGTCTGGAATATGTCCTGATATGTTTTACATCCTGACCAGTCCTGACATGTTTACATTGGGGATGTTCCGATCATACCAGCCAATCAGGAGCTCCTAAACCAGAGGCCACTAGGTGCTCT
This sequence comes from Callopanchax toddi, assembly GCA_006937965.1. Classification (NCBI taxonomy): domain Eukaryota; kingdom Metazoa; phylum Chordata; class Actinopteri; order Cyprinodontiformes; family Nothobranchiidae; genus Callopanchax; species Callopanchax toddi. Next base: position 246,690 of record SSNR01000545.1, read on the forward strand.
GCTAGTCCTTCACCTTTATTTATCCAGGAACAAAACCACTGAGATTAAAACCTTTTTCAAGGGAGAGCTGGTCAAGAGGCAGCAAACATCACACACAGGTACAGATCAAAGTTCAAACCCATTCAAAACTACATCAAATAGAACCAAACAGATCAAATCAAGTCAAGGTAGGAAACAGAGGCCAGAGCAGCAGGTAGACTCTCCTAGACTTGTGACTAGTCCTGGCCCTGGAGGGCCGGTCTCAGCACGTGGTCCAGCTTTCTTTGCTTCAACACACCTGATCTTCTGTGTCTGAGCAGCAGGAGAAAAAACAACTGATTGTCTCAAAACCTTATTTCAACCACAAACTAATAAATGGGCATCTTGTGCTCAAGAAAAGATGTTTAAGTATTAAAAATATATAAAAATATTAGATGAATATAATATATATCTATGAATAATATATTCTAGATGGATGTCTACATTGTTCCTTCAAGTTTTTGTATTTTTCATCTTGAAAAAGTAAAAACCTGTTTTTGTCCAAATAAAGGAGATTGATGGTTCGTCTCTACAGATCAAGTAGCCGTTAGCGCTCATCATTAGCCTCATCATTAGCCTCATCATTAGCCTCATCATTAGCCTCATCATTAGCCTCATCATTAGCCTCATCATTAGCCTCATCATTAGACCGTCAGCTCTGCTCTCACACTCTGGTCTAGACACGCTCCATTGGAACCTCTGCTGCCCACTGATTGGTCCGGTCAGTCTCGTACCGGGCCAATCACAACGCTTAAACGGATTGGATTAGCCGATGATGTCAGCGCTTCGACTTTGAAACGTCTTCATTATGAACTCTAGACGATCTAGATCTGGGTTTTTCTCTGAGACCTGAACAGATACTGAGTGAGAGTCAGTCTGGTTTTAGATCAAATAGATCAACGGCCTTGGCACTAATGGAAATAGTGGAAGAAATTACAAATGCAATTGAAAAAAATAAATATACAATAGGGGTTTTCATAGACTTAAAAAAAGCATTTGATACTATAGATCATTCTATTTTAATGTCTAAGTTATATACATATGGGGTCAGAGGAGGTCCTTTAAAATGGTTAAGTAGTTATCTGGATAACAGACAACAGTTTGTACAGTTTGCTGGTCAAACATCTGATTATATGAAGATCGAATGTGGAGTTCCACAAGGGTCGGTGTTGGGACCTAAACTTTTTGTTTTGTACATTAATGACATCATCTCTGTGTCAAAGTTGTTACAGTTTGTTTTATTTGCTGATGACACAAACTTTTTTAGTTCTGGAGATGATTTAAAAGCTTTATCAGAAATGATAATGAAGGAAATGGTTGAACTTAAAAAATGGTTTGATACAAACAGATTATCATTAAACTTAAAGAAAACTACGTTTATGGTTTTCACAAAAAAGAGAATAGATACACGAGTTAAACTGAGTATGGACGGGGAGGATGTAGAAAGAGTGTTTGAGTTCAGGTTTCTGGGCGTATAATAGATGATAAACTGACATGGAAATCTCACATAGCCTATATTAAAACTAAAGAGTATTTCTGTTATGAATAAAGCTAAATTTGTGTTGGACAGTAAGGCCCTGCACATTTTATATTATTCTTTGATTTTACCATATTTAAGTTATTGTGTGGAGGTGTGGGGCAACACATATGAAACTAACATAAAGCATTTGTTTATTCTACAGAAAAGAGAATTATACACAAAGTAAATCAGATATATCACACCAATTCACCATTTATTAAATCCCAAATTATGAAACTGAAAGATTGAATTGAGTTAAGAACATTATTAGTTCTTTACAGGGCAAAAAGTCAGGTATTGCCGCTGAATTTGCAGAAGTTTGTTTTTATTTCTGAGGATCAGGGACAAGGAGGACATTTCATTTTAAACAGCGGTTAGAGAGGACTACTTTAAAACAGCGCTGCATCTCCATATATGGAGTTAAATGATGGATTCATTACAGAATGAGTTCAAGTTTAAATATTTTTCAATTTAAGAGGTTGTATAAAAATAGAACATTGCAAAGGTATAAACTGGCTGATTAATAGAAATTGTAAAAAGGTGAATATATAATATTAGTACTTAATATATTGATTGTTTGGGGGGTTATTGAACGGCAGTCTATTTGGAATATTTTGTGTTGTGTAAAAGAAAGGGGCAGGTAGTATAAGATTTTCTTCTTCCTGCTCCTTTTCAATCGTGGTTGTGTCGAAAGAAGTGTTCTTTCTTTCTTTCTTTCTTTCTTTTTGTATTATTTGTTTGGATGTGTGCACAGCCATGTGCGAAATAAAAATAAATGGAAATGGATAGAGGAACTTAAGCTTTTATTTTGAAAGAGGATTTATTGGTTGTTTTGCTGACAGGATACGGTAAAAGTCTAATCTACCAGCTGGTTCCTGTTGTTGCTAAACGGCTCTGATTGGTTCTAGCGCTATCCAATAACATGTGAAGACGGTTTGATTGACAACCGTTGATCCCACCCCTATGTTATTCCTATTTTTGTGTGCATATCCTCTCAGAAGGGATGGTCTTTTTCAGTGATCGGTATCAGTGATCGTATCAGTGATCGTATCAGTGATCGTATCAGTGATCGTATCAGTGATCGTATCAGTGATCGTATCGGTGATCGTATCAGTGATCGGTATCAGTGATCATATCAGTGATCGGTATCGGTGATCGTATCAGTGATCATATCAGTGATCGGTATCAGTGATCGTATCAGTGATCATATCAGTGATCGGTATCAGTGATCGTATCAGTGATCGGTATCAGTGATCGTATCAGTGATCGTATCTGTGATCGTATCTGTGATCGTATCAGTGATCGTATCAGTGATCGGTATCGGTGATCGTATCAGTGATCGTATCAGTGATCGTATCAGTGATCGGTATCAGTGATCGTATCAGTGATTGTATCTGTGATCGTATCAGTGATCGTATCAGTGATCATATCAGTGATCGGTATCAGTGATCGTATCAGTGATCGGTATCAGTGATCGGTATCGGTGATCGGTATCGGTGATCGGTATCGGTGATCGGTATCGGTGATCGTATCAGTGATCGGTATCGGTGATCGTATCAGTGATCGGTATCGGTGATCGTATCAGTGATCGTATCGGTGATCGTATCGGTATCAGTGATCGTATCAGTGATCGGTTTCAGTGATCGTATCAGTGATCGGTATCAGTGATCGTATCGGTGATTGTATCGGTGATCGTATCAGTGATCGGTATCGTGATCGTATCAGTGATCGGTATCAGTGATCGGTATCAGTGATCGGTATCGGTGATCGGTATCAGTGATCGGTATCGGTATCAGTGATCGGTATCAGTGATCGGTATCGGTATCAGTGATCGGTATCGGTATCAGTGATCGGTATCGGTATCAGTGATCGTGATCAGCAGTACAAACCGTGATCGGAGCGTCCCTAGGTTTCGTCCTGACCAGTCCTGTGACCTTGTTGTTTCTGGTAGTAACCGGTACAGGTCTGTGTCCTCTCAGCCTCCCTGACCGTCTCTCCCAGCTGGTCTCAGTTCTTTGAGTATGATAGAGTCACCATCAGCTGTCAGGTCTCTGGTCCAGGTGACTGGGAGGTGTGGAAGTACTCCAGTTCCAGGTCAGCTCACAGTTTCCTTTCAGACCGCGTGTCGTGGTTGGGTCACTGACCCAGCTGTGTCTTCAGTCTGCAGGTGTCCAGGTGTGATTCTGGGAGGGGCGTCCAGAACTCGTCCACCTGCTCCATCCAGTCACTAAAGCCTCTGGACAGCGGGGTGTACTGGTGTGAGTCCAAACACCGAGACAGCAGCAACGCCGTCAGCATCTCCGTCACCAGTAAGGACCCCCCGAGTCACGGGCAACTACTTCCTGTTTCCTCACACCGCTCTTACCCCGAACCACACCGGGCAGGGAAGTGATGAGTCAGCAACAACACAGGAACTCAGACGAACTATCGTCACTAGTTAGCATCAAACCACCTCTAAGGCCATCAGGATTAGGACTTTCACCATCGTCCTGCCACAGCCAGTCCTCTGCTGCCCCCTGGTGGAGGAGCTACAGGTGGAAAGGCACCGTTTTATTTAGATAGTTACATAATGAAATGACACCGATGATTAGAACAACAGCCAGTACATTTTAAACACATGTTGTGTTTCAGGCTGAAACCATTAAACCGACACTTCCTGTTGTTTTATGAAAGTTGACGTTATTTACATCTAAATGTGTTGATTGGTTTTACTCGTTCCAACATTTCGACCTCTGATCTTCTTTAAAGCGTTGTTTATCGTTTTACAACCTCTGAAACGTTTCCAGGTTTCAGGTTCAGGAAGGAACCCCTGACTCAAGTTCAGTTCACTGCACATCCATGGTTTATGTTGCAATGCTTTCTGGGTAATTTAGTTGATCAGTTGCTCCATCCAGCCCTTGATTATACGCCCGGTGTTTAGTTAGAGGTTCAAATCCCTTCTCTCTGGTGGTGAGGCGGTTTACAGAAGAGATGAGCTCTTTTATCAGGATGTGTCCCTCCCCGTGAGGACGGCGACCAAAACAACTCCATTTATCTGATATTACACTTCATGTTTCAAAATAATGTCAGTCTTTCTGTTTTTGCGCTGGACTACTGATGTTCCTCCTGCAGGTGGCGGGTCCACAGGTTCAGGCCTGGCCACCAGATCTCACTAACAGACCCCCAACCCAGGCTTGGCTCCAGGGTGGGACCCCCCAGGGCTCTCTGGTGCTTCCCTCCTGAACAGGACCAGTCTGCTATGGGAGACCCTAGCAGGCGTAGATCCGCCACTTCTCTTCTCTCGTCCCTACCCCGTCTGCCTGCTGCTCTGTGTCCTGTCTATCTATCCAGAGTCTGGGTTTGATCAACATGGATCTGACTTTTTGGTCTCCAAACATTATTGACTATTTCTTTTCTTTGAACGGTGAAGACCTGCAGAACTGGATTTGTGATGACGGGGTTCCTGCTGATCGGCGCGGGTGGAATTCCGGCTTAACGGACACATTTGGGAGTTTCCAGGAGGTTGGACTCTCAGACTGATGCGCTGAACGAGCTGAATCACAGGACTGTCTGCAGTTTGGGGACTCGTATGTGGGATGGTTACCAACTCGACCCATTATTCTGCTGTTTTGGACATCTTGGAGACCGCGTAGGACAGAAAGTATTTGGCCTCCCTACCTGTCCTGGAAGGCTGGAGTATCTCTAACTCCTCTAGAGAGGGGTCAGCTGGCTCCTTCCTGTCCACGTGAGACTGTGACCTCTGGTTCAGGTCGCTGATAACATCAAAACGAGAGACGCTCACTCAGACTGGGACAGGCCACGGACTCACTGACTGCAGACACAACACCCTACTGATACGCGCGCACACCGCCCACCCGGCTTCAACCTCCTCCTTGACGCTGGCTCATCTCCTGGCTGGAGGCTGCACTCACGAGGTGAACGGGACAACTCCACGCAGACAGGCCACAGTGGGGATTCAAACATACAACCTTCTTGCTGCGAGGCAGCAGAGCTAACAGCATGCAGCCACTGCCTGAGCTCCATGAGGAGGGCAGAGAAGTGAGACGAGATTTTTTATCCCTACACACCTCCCTCTTGTTTACCACTCCCCCCTCTGCATTACAAGGGTGTTCCTCCAGGTGGCGTCCGCGGTCTGCCTGTTCCTGTAATGTGTCCTACGTGTTCTGTGACCCGGACGCTGGTTCAGTCACAGATAAACCTGATTCTGATTCTAGGACCATCAGGATTTTGTGTAATATTTTTATGGCAGACTTTAATAAATCATGTGTGACACTAAGGCTAACACCCCCTTCCCCCCATCCAGGTGGGCCAGTGATCCTGAAGAGTCCCGCCCTCCCTGTGACGGAGGGGGATGACATCACTCTGAGCTGTCAATCAAAGAAAACCTCCAACCTCCCAGCTGATTTCTACAAAGACGACTCCCTGATCAGGAAGGAGCCTACAGGTCACATGACCCTGCACCGTGTCAGCAGGTCTGATGAAGGCCTGTACAGGTGTGACATCAGAGGTGACGAGGGGTCGCCACCCAGCTGGCTGCTGATCAAAGGTAAGCCTCAGGTCTGGTTTCTGGACCCTAGAGGAGGTCCAGCTGATGACCCGTGTCCTCTGCAGATGATTCAGAACCAGCGTCCCTCACCGTGTCTCCAGACTCGTCCCAGCTGTTCGAGTACGAGTCGTTTGTTCTGAGCTGCGGCGCCGGCTTTCAGGGCTGGGAGGTCCGAAGGTTTCCCACCAGAGGCAAAGTGTCCAGCTGTGGAGACCAGTGGGGAGCGAAGCGCTCCTCCAGCTGCTCCCTGCAGTCGGCCAAGCCGTCAGACAGCGCCACCTACTGGTGTGAGTCTCCCACCAAGCAGCGCAGCAACGCCGTCAGCATCTCTGTCTATGGTGAGCTCACACACCCATCATCCTGTCTTCATGTGGCTCCTCCCACTGAGCACAGCGGCCCCTGATTGGTCAGAATCAGTGAAGGGGGAGGAGCTCTGGTATCTGGACTGTAACTGACCCACCCTGTTTCTGTCCAGCTGGAGACTCGGCGGTCCTCCGGAGTCCCGCCCTCCCTGTGATGGAGGGAGATGATGTCACTCTGAGCTGCCAATCAAAAGCCACCTCCTACAACCTGACAGCTGATTTCTATAAAGAGGATTCTCTGATTGGGACTGGGTCTGAAGGTCACATGACCCTCCAGCATGTGAGCAGGTCTGATGAAGGCCTGTACAGGTGTGACATCAGGGGTCATGGGGGGTCAGCGCCCAGCTGGCTCTCTGTCAGATGTGAGTAAAGAAAACCAGAGGTCGTCTACGTCCAGGACTGTCCCGGTTCAGGAGGACTCCTGTTCTGTCCTGACAGAGGAGCCTGACTGGACCCGAGTCCTAGATCAGCTTTTAGCTCTTCCTAACCAGATTGTGTTTTGCAGCTCTTGAAGCTCCGCCTCCTGCTCCAGAGAAGCTGAACTTCATGTCCCACGTCATGAAGAGCTGTCTGTTCCTCCACTTCACCATCCTGCTCCTCCTCTACCTGCAGATGCTCACAGGTAGTCCTCGTCTTCTCAGGAAGACACCAGTCCCATCACATCTTCATCCTGTTGATTCTCTGGGATTCTCCCTGACCTGCAGGAAGGAAGGCTCCTGCTTCCAGGAGGACACCTGGACGCAGACAGGAGGAGGAAGGACACCACTGTGAGACCGGGGAGGACGTCACCACAGAGTATCACTTCTAGAAAATACTTTCTGTTGTACTTTTTACCATCAAAAGTCACACGTGTGTTTATAAATGAGTCTGCTTTAGTTTAGTTCTGCTTTAAACAGGAAACAAAGACAAGATGACTTCCTGTTTGAGAAGTCACTAAAAACTCATGTCAGTGTGTACTCAGAGGTACTCACACATAGTAACAGGTACTTTCTATTACACACAGGTACTCATAGGGTTATACAGTACAGTGTTGGGGAGTAACGGAATACATGTACTTAGACTAAAGGTATTCAGTTACAGTTACTATTTTTAAACATGGTATTTAGAATACAGTTACTTACAGAATACAGTTACAGGTAGCAGCAGGTAGCAACAGGTAGCAACAGGTAGCAGCAGGTAGCAACAGGTAGCAGCAGGTAGCAGCAGGTAGCAACAGGTAGCAGCAGGTAGCAGCAGGTAGCAGCAGGTAGCAGCAGGTAGCAGCAGGTAGCAACAGGTAGCAGCAGGTAGCAGCAGGTAGCAGCAGGTAGCAGCAGGTAGCAGCAGGTAGCAGCAGGTAGCAACAGGTAGCAGCAGGTAGCAGCAGGTAGCAACAGGTAGCAGCAGGTAGCACAGGTAGCAGCAGGTAGCAACAGGTAGCAGCAGGTAGCAGCAGGTAGCAACAGGTAGCAGCAGGTAGCAGCAGGTAGCAACAGGTAGCAGCAAGTAGCAGCAGGTAGCAACAGGTAGCAGCAGGTAGCAACAGGTAGCAGCAGGTAGCAGCAGGTAGCAGCAGGTAGCAACAGGTAGCAACAGGTAGCAGCAGGTAGCAACAGGTAGCAGCAGGTAGCAGCAGGTAGCAACAGGTAGCAGCAGGTAGCAACAGGTAGCAGCTAGCCTCGTATGGATTCAGACGGTTGGAGTCACAACCTCAGCTGAATCAACCTACCAGCAGTGGAGGAATAAGTGTATTCACGTCCTGGAAATTCAAGCTAATTTTCATTCTAAAAAAGAAACGGGGCGAGCAGTGTGATCTTTGTCTGCCAGCTAACAACATACTAGCTGCGTCCAAAGACTCTAATCTAATCTGAAGAAACACCTTACAGTCAGTTATTTTTATCTTTCTAGTTTTGCTTCCTTAGTGCTTTATTTAACAGCCTGTATCGTGTTAGTTCTGTCATTTCTCACATTTACAGTGTCGGTGTTGTATCTGAAATGACGTTAGCTTGATGATGTTGTTGTGGTTTCCTGCAAATGTGGGTTTCATGTTAAGAGCTTTCCATCTGGAGTGCAATGAACATCAATTCACAAAACTTATTACAATAGACTTAAATCGTGTTTTATAGGGGAAGTATTCTAAGTATTTAGAATACAGTACCAGGATTAAGCAAAGTAACGGAATACAGTACAAAATACATTTTAAAACAGGCATTCAGTATTCTGTAACTAAATACATTTACAAAGTATTCTCCCCAAGTAGCTATGACAGGGGTTAAAGTTCTCCGTCGTGGGGACGGAATTCCGTCAGTCGGGACTTAAAGCCATACTCAGTATCCAGGTAAACAATGTAGCTTTTAATGTTTTTTAAAAGCCTCTTAACAACGTTCCAACATAGTATAGCCATAAATATATTGTGGAGATTAAAAAACCCCCAAAAGAAATCAATAAGTAGTTGTCCCGCAGTTCTCTAAAAACTTCAGCCAATCCTATCGTTCGGACCGAACGATAGGATTGGACAATCCAGCTGTCTGTCTGCTGCATTTCCTCACTGCTTGGATTGGCATTAATCCGCCCGGACACATTTTGGGGCAGAACATCCCGGAAGTGGAAGTGAAAGTAGAAGTAGGACAGAGAGCCGGCGGGTGATTCCATTTTAAGATCAAAATACCAGAGTCCCCCCAAAAACACCTTTTCAGCTAGCAGGAAACTAAAAACGTTTGGAGGTGAAAAGAGGAAAAGCTGGGGGAACGTTTCTACGGCTGGAGTTAGACTCTGCTTTGTCACCTTTGCAACAGGGTCCTATGTCGGCGGGAGGCTGGCGTATGGATTTTAGCGAGACCTCGTTTGTTTACCTGGCTACTGAGTATGGCTTTAAGAGAAAAAAGTTCCGTCAGACCTCCGTCTACTAGCACAGATCTTAGCTCTAGATCTACTAGCGATCCGTGCGTCCTCCACCTGCACAGAAGTCCGTTTTGACCGGGTTAGTACCTATGTACCTATGAGTACCTGTAAGTACCTATGAGTACCTGTAATAAGTACCGTAGTGACCTGAATATAGGATAACCCTGATTATAAGACAACCCCCTCCAAGACTAATCTTCAGAAAAAAGACTAAATTCACTTTTTAAAGAAACGATTTCTATTGAAATCTTCAGAAAATCATAATAATACCTTAATTACAGACTGCTTTAACATGAGCCTATAATCAGGGGTTACAGTTCTCTGTCATGGTCACAGACTTCAGTCAGTGGGAAAAAAAGTTCAGTCTGGTCCCCCCCCCCCCTCTGTCTGTTCTACCATTCAGCTTCAAATAAAGACCTTTATGTTACTAGATTAATTAACCATTTAGGAGTCTGTATTACCTTTATGGACAGAGTCTTTAAAAAGTGAACCTATAAAACTGCAATGTGCTAGAAAATGTGGGTGCACCTAACTGTGCTGGTGCAGAAAGTACGTCTAGAGCCCTGTACAGGACGCACACTACAGTAAAACACAAACTGTACATTTCTCAGCTCACACTTAGAGCTTTCAAGTCTAACTGGAATGAATAAATGATCTTTTTGAAATGACACTGACATTTAAACGTGTTTGAAGATATTTCTTGTTATTGTGTTTTCATCAGTAGCACTTTGTCACTGTGTTAATAAATGATAAGTACTAATTTTGGCTTTTAGAAACTTTAACTGAATTTTTATGCTGGTGCTATGTGCTACAAAAGCTGACACCTCTGAAGCACCAGCGCTATGAGCTAAAAGAGTTACCGTATGGCCCTGGTGTTAGCTCTATTGTCAAGTGACTCTTAGCTCTACTGTTAGCTCTATTGTTAGCTGACTGTTAGCTCTACTGTTAGCTGACTGTTAGCTCTATTGTCAAGTGACTCTTAGCTCTACTGTTAGCTGACTGTTAGCTCTACTGTTAGCTGACTCTTAGCACTATTAAGTGACTGTTAGCTCTACTGTTAGCTGACTGTTAGCTCTATTGTTAAGTGACTGTTAGCTCTATTGTTAAGTGACTGTTAGCTCTACTGTTAAGTGACTGTTAGCTCTATTGTTAAGTTACTGTTAGCTCTACTGTTAGCTGACTGTTAGCCCTACTGTTAGCTGACTGTTAGCTCTATTGTTAAGTGACTGTTAGCTCTACTGTTAAGTGACTGTTAGCTCTATTGTTAAGTGACTGTTAGCTCTACTGTTAGCTGACTGTTAGCTCTACTGTTAGCTGACTGTTAGCTCTATTGTTAAGTGACTGTTAGCTCTACTGTTAGCTGACTGTTAGCTCTACTGTTACCTGACTGTTAGCTCTACTGTTAGCTGACTGTTAGCTCTATTGTTAAGTGACTGTTAGCTCTACTGTTAACTCTACTGTTAGCTGACTGTTAGCTCTACTGTTAGCTGACTGTTAGCTCTACTGTTAAGTGACTGTTAGCTCTACTGTTAGCTGACTGTTAGCTCTACTGTTACCTGACTGTTAGCTCTACTGTTAGCTGACTGTTAGCTCTATTGTTAAGTGACTGTTAGCTCTACTGTTAGCTCTACTGTTAGCTGACTGTTAGCTCTACTGTTAGCTGACTGTTAGCTCTACTGTTAAGTGACTGTTAGCTCTACTGTTAGCTGACTGTTAGCTCTACTGTTACCTGACTGTTAGCTCTACTGTTAGCTGAGTGTTAGCTCTATTGTTAAGTGACTGACGCCTCTCGTTAATAAAGTGAATGTGGCAGTGCGCGCTACTCAAACACGTTTTTCTCAGCATAACTGAGGGGCGTTTACTGACAGTAGGACACGCGACTCTCACAGTATGATTTAATTATTATACACTTAAAAGTATCAACAATTTGTAACATTAATGATTCATAGGTACCAGGAATTTGTTCAAATGTCAAAGGTCTCCATCCGGGGACTGGGTGCGCGAACATGGCTGGGACATAGAAGGGGGTGCGTGGCAAAAAATGTTTGGGAACCTCTGAAGTAGATCATCTTAGATTGACTTAGATCATCTTAGATTGACTTAGATCATCTTAGATTGACTTAAATCATCTTAGATTGACTTAGATCATCTTAGATTGACTTAAATCATCTTAGATTGACTTAGATCATCTTAAATTGACTTAGATCATCTTAGATTGACTTAGATCATCTTAGATTGACTTAAATCATCTTAGATTGACTTAAATCATCTTAGATTGACTCAGATCATCTTAAATTGACTTAAATCATCTTAGATTGACTCAGATCATCTTAAATTGACTTAGATCATCTTAGATTGACCCTCGATCATCTTAGATTGACTTAAATCATCTTAGATTGACTTAAATCATCTTAGATTGACTTAGATCATCTTAGATTGACTTAAATCATCTTAGATTGACTCAGATCATCTTAAATTGACTTAGATCATCTTAGATTGACCCTCGATCATCTTAGATTGACTTAAATCATCTTAGATTGACTTAGATCATCTTAAATTGACTTAGATCATCTTAGATTGACTTAAATCATCTTAGATTGACTTAGATCATCTTAAATTGACTTAGATCATCTTAGATTGACCCTCGATCATCTTAGATTGACTTAAATCATCTTAGATTGACTTAGATCATCTTAAATTGACTTAGATCATCTTAGATTGACTTAAATCATCTTAGATTGACTTAGATCATCTTAAATTGACTTAGATCATCTTAGATTGACTTAGATCATCTTAGATTGACTTAAATCATCTTAGATTGACTTAAACCATCTTAGATTGACTTAAATCATCTTAGATTGACTTAGATCATCTTAGATTGACTTAGATCATCTTAGATTGACTTACGTAGATCATCTTAGATTGACTTAAATCATCTTAGATTGACTTAGATCATCTTAGATTGACTTACGTAGATCATCTTAGATTGACTTAGATCATCTTAAATTGACTTAGATCATCTTAGATTGACTTAGATCACCTTAGATTGACTTAAATCATCTTAGATTGACATAAATCATCTTAGATTGACTCAGATCATCTTAAATTGACTTAGATCATCTTAGATTGACTTAGATCATCTTAGATTGACTTAAATCATCTTAGATTGACTTAAATCATCTTAGATTGACTTAGATCATCTTAAATTGACTTAGATCATCTTAGATTGACTTAGATCATCTTAGATTGACTTAGATCATCTTAAATTGACTTAGATCATCTTAGACTGACTTAGATCATCTTAAATTGACTTAGATCATCTTAAATTGACTTAGATCATCTTAGATTGACTTAAATCATCTTAGATTGACTTAGATCATCTTAGATTGACTTAAATCATCTTAGATTGACTTAAATCATCTTAGATTGACTTAGATCATCTTAAATTGACTTAGATCATCTTAGATTGACTTAGATATTCTTAGATTGACTTAGATCATCTTAAATTGACTTAGATCATCTTAGATTGACTTAGATCATCTTAGATTGACTTAGATCATCTTAAATTGACTTAGATCATCTTAGATTGACTTAGATCATCTTAAATTGACTTAGATCATCTTAGATTGACTTAGATCATCTTAGATTGACTTAAATCATCTTAGATTGACTTAGATCATCTTAAATTGACTTAGATCATCTTAGATTGACTTAGATCATCTTAGATTGACTTAAATCATCTTAGATTGACTTAAATCATCTTAGATTGACTTAGATCATCTTAAATTGACTTAGATTGACTTAGATCATCTTAGATTGACTTAGATCATCTTAGATTGACTTAAATCATCTTAGATTGACTTAGATCATCTTAGATTGACTTACGTAGATCATCTTAGATTGACTTAGATCATCTTAATTCGACTTAGATCATCTTAAATTGACTTAGATCATCTTAGATTGACCCTCGATCATCTTAGATTGACTTAAATCATCTTAGATTGACCCTCGATCATCTTAGATTGACTTAAATCATCTTAGATTGACCCTCGATCATCTTAGATTGACCCTCGATCATCTTAGATTGACTTAGATCATCTTAGATTGACCCTCGATCATCTTAGATTGACTTAAATCATCTTAGAATGGCCCTCGATCATCTTAGATTGACCCTCGATCATCTTAGATTGACTTAGATCATCTTAGATTGACCCTCGATCATCTTAGATTGACTTAGATCATCTTAGATTGACCCTCGATCATCTTAGATTGACTTAGATCATCTTAGATTGACCCTCGATCATCTTAGATTGACTTAAATCATCTTAGATTGGCCCTCGATCATCTTAGATTGACTTAAATCATCTTAGATTGACTCAGATCATCTTAAAGTGACTTAGATCATCTTAGATTGACTTAGATCATCTTAGATTGACTTAAATAATCTTAAATTGACTTAGATCATCTTAGATTGACTTAGATCATCTTAGATTGACTTAGATCATCTTAGATTGACTTAAATCATCTTAGATTGACTTTAATCATCTTAGATTGACTTAGATCATCTTTAATTGACAAATCATCTTAGATTGACTTAAATCATCTTAGATTGACTTAAATCATCTTAGATTGACTCAGATCATCTTAGATTGACTTAGATCATCTTAGATTGACTTAGATCACCTTAGATTGACTTAAATCATCTTAGATTGACTTAAATCATCTTAGATTGACTCAGATCATCTTAAATTGACTTAGATCATCTTAGATTGACTTAGATCACCTTAGATTGACTTAAATCATCTTAGATTGACCCTCGATCATCTTAGATTGACTTGGATCATCTTAGATTGACTTAGATCACCTTAGATTGACTTAGATCATCTTAGATTGACTCCCTGATAGCAGACGGGTCTGGGCCAGATCCGGAATTGAGCCGGTATATCTGGCTGACTTCTGGCATGGCAAGCGGTATGTCAACTGGATCTGGCAATCATGGCACTGTTTATCTGATGGCATGCCGGATCTGGCCCGGTTGTGGTTTGGTTCATCCAGCTTAGATTGGACCATCCCAGATCTGGCCCTTTATTGGCCCACATCTGGGCCACCTCTATTAAACAACCTCTGGGCCAATACAGGGCCGTCCTTCATTGTGGTATGCGGGCCAGACGTTAGTGCCAGGCCACATACCACAGGGCCAGATCCGGGGCAGACCTATTTTGCTATGTGGGAAGCTGTCGTTCTCTGATCCTGATGCAAACATGCACATACACCTTCACACATTTTCACTCAAAAGGTGTTTCCATTCTTCTTAACTTTAGATCAAATGAAAATCCTATCAGAGAAGATTTGGTTGAAATGTGATTCTGTGTTAAAAGAGCCGACATACAAAATCCAGACTTCAGCTTCATTTTAATGTTATCATATTAAACAGTCTAGGTCTCAGATTGTTCAGGAGCTTCTCAGACCTTGGATTTCTGAGGTGTAAATGTCACACAGTGGAATTTTGGTTGTTTTGTTTAAATTCTGGTTTTTAACAAGTTGGTTTTAGCTGCATGATTTTAATGCTAACATTTGTTTATGCATGTTTATTTTTTATTTTGAAGCACTGTGGACTGGTTGAACATTGATTGATGACAGTCACCTGTTGAAGCATGGGCGTGGCTGGAGGTGCTAATGACAGGGTTCATACAGCTTTCTAGTGAAGATTTTCCATGACTTTTCCAAAACCTTTAACCAACTTTTCATGACCAAAAATAACTGGTTAGGTTTGTATCAAAAGTGGTTCAGTCCTCCAGTAGTTCCAGGACCAAAGTTCCGGTTCCTCCAGAGTCCCAGAGTAAGTGCACAGTCTATATAGTTTCCCCACATATTCTTAAGTAAATTAAGTCTGCTCATTTAAAAAAATATTTTGTTTTATGAAAGGAAAACTTTTTAATGAACCAAGGAAACCAATTAAATCAACTGGGAAATAATAGAAAAAACGTTATGAAAAACTTTTTAATAAACCAATTAAACAAAAAAAAAAAGAAAGAATAAATTGTGTGCTCAAGAATTAGGTCTTCTTCCATCCAGATCAAGCACACATATTCTGGGGCTTTAGAGTCGTTGTCCCTTCAAAGATCTGAGTCCGAATGAGGCGTTTCCGGAGTGGCTCTTATAGGCTTGGTTCGGTAAAACTTGAGTTTTGTGTAAATATTCCTTGAATTCAAGGTAATAAAATTAAAGTGTTTTAAACTTGGAATGTTTTTACTTTTAGATAAGTACCAAGTTTTAATTAAGTAATTTATTTATTTTTTGGACTATTTAAAGCAGTTTTTAGAAATATTTATTACAAGTAGCAGGGTCCGAAATTAAATTTTTGAGTCACCGGCCAAGTTGGCCGGTAGATGATAAAATCTACGGGCCAAACAAGGAAACCAATGAACTCAACTGGGAAATAACAGAAAAAATATGTTATGAAAAACTTTTTAATAAACCAATTAAACAAAAAAAAATCTAATGAAAAAAAAAAAAGAAGAAATTGTGTTAGAGATTTTACTCTTAGAAACCCCGAGATCTAAGGAACAGAATCAGACCAGACAGTTAGTTTAAGTTTTTTGAGCATTGTGGATGAGAGACCACCCGTCTGCTGGTTAGGCATCGGAGTGGAACTCTGAGGGATCTTTTCTCAGCCCAGTATTTATTAGAACACAGGTTGCACAACATCACATGATTGCATTCATGACAAAAAGATAAGAATCTGCTGCTGTTGGTTTATTACTATTCACAGGTAGCTAACTAATAACTTTTTCCGTTGATGTTGCTGATTCAAAACAAAGTTCTGCTGATTCCTCACAAGAATGGAATGTCTTTTGATTGTTCAAAACCTTTAGTCCGTGCATCGAAAGCTGATGCTGAAAATTAAAAGGTTACAAGCAGGATACATTTGTAAGCAGACATGAATCATAATAATTAAAAACTCCTTCATTTCCCTCCTGTTTATGATTACATGGCTGCTGGCAAATAGCTTTATTCAAGCAGCAATAATAAAAAATTATTTTTAAAAATGAACATTCTCATTTTTTAGCATCAACTCTTATTTCCTCCTCCGTGAACCGTCACCTTATCGTGGTGGAGGAGTTTGAGTGCCCTAATGATCCTAGGAGCTATGTTGTCTGGGGCACTTGTGCCCCTGGTAGGGTCACCCATGGCAAATTGGTCCTAGGTGAGGGGTGAGACAAAGTGCGGTTCAAAAGACTCTTCATGCAAGTACAATCATCGAGCCAGTGTACCCGGCCCGGAGGGTTACCGGGGTCCCACCCTGGAGCCAGGCCTGGGGTTGGGGCCCGTGAGCGAGCGCCTGGTGGCCGGGCTTTCGCCCATGGGGCCCGGCCGGGCCCAGCCCGAACCGGAGACATGGGCTCATCCACCTGTGGACCCACCACCTGCAGGAGGAACATGAAGGGTCTGGTGCAATGTGGATCGGATGGCAGACCAAGGCGGGAGCTTTGGCGGTCCGATCCCCGGACACTAAAACTGGCTATCGGGACATGGAACGTCACCTCTCTGGCGGGGAAGGAGCTGGAGCTTGTGGAAGAGGCTGAGCGATACCGGCTAGACATAGTCGGGCTCACCTCGACACATAGCGTTGGCTCTGGAACCCGAGTCCTGGAGAGGGGTTGGACTCTCTTCTATGCTGGAGTTGCTCCGGGTGAGAGGTGGAGGGCTGGGGTGGGCTTTCTGATAGCCCCAAGACTCTCTGCCTGTATGTTGGGGTTTACCCTGGGGGACGAAAGGGCAGCTTCCCTACGCCTTCGGGTTGGGGAACGGGTCCTGACTGTTGTTTGTGCTTATGCACCAAATAGCAGCTCAGAGTACCCACCCTTTTTGGAGTCCCTGGGACGAGTGCTGGATAGCGCTCCTACTGGGGACTCCATAGTCCTGCTGGGGGACTTCAACGCTCACGTGGGCAATGACAGCGTGACCTGGAGGGGCGTGATTGGGAGGAACGGCCCGCCCAATCTGAACTCGAGTGGTGTTCTGTTTTTGGACTTCTGTGCAAGTCGCAGTTTGGCCATAACGAACACCATGTTCGAACATAAGGATGCCCACCGGTACACCTGGTACCAGGGCAGCCTAGGTTACAGGTCGATGATTGACTTTATAGTTGTATCATCTGACCTGAGACCGTATGTTTTGGACACTCGAGTGAAGAGAGGAGCGGAGCTGTCAGCTGATCACCACCTGGTGGTGAGCTGGATCAGATGGCAGACCTGGTAGACCCAAACGTATAGTGAGGGTCTGCTGGGAACGCCTGGCAGAAGAGCCTGTCAAGATGGTCTTCAACTCCCACCTCCGGCAGAGCTTCGACCGCGTCCCGAGAGCAGTGGGGGACATTGAGTCCGAATGGGCCTTGTTCCGCTCTGCGATTGTTGAGGC
>SSNR01000545.1:264445-285127 GCA_006937965.1 Callopanchax toddi
AAGTCGGACCTGTTCCCAGTGAGGGTTGGACTCCTCCAGGGCTGCCCTTTGTCTCCGGTCCTGTTCATAACCTTTATGGACAGGATTTCTAGGAGCAGCCGTGGTGTGGAGGGTGTCGAGTTTGGTGACAGGAGAATCTCGTCTCTGCTTTTTGCGGATGATGTGGTCCTCCTAGCTTCATCAGGCTCTGACCTACAGCTCTTGCTGGGGAGGTTCGCAGCCGAGTGTGAAGCGGCTGGGATGAGGATCAGCACCTCCAAGTCTGAGGCCATGGTTCTCGGTCGGAAAAGGGTGGCTTGCCAACTCCAGGTCGGGAGAGAGGTCCTGCCTCAAGTGGAGGAGTTCAAGTATCTCGGGGTCTTGTTCACGAGTGAGGGAAGGAGGGAGATGGACAGGCGGATTGGGGCAGCGTCTGCAGTGATGGACGCTGAACCGGTCTGTTGTGGTGAAGAAGGAGCTGAGCCGGAAAGCAAGGCTCTCGATTTACCGGTCGGTCTACGTCCCAATCCTCACCTGGTCATGAGCTTTGGGTAATGACCGAAAGAACGAGATCGCGGATACAAGCGGCCGAAATGAGTTTTCTCCGCAGGGTGTCCGGGCTCAGCCTTAGGGATAGGGTAAGGAGCTCGGACATCCGGGAGAGACTCGGAGTAGAGCCGCTGCTCCTCCATGTAGAGAGGAGCCAGCTGAGGTGGTTCGGGCATCTTGTTAGGACGCCCCCTGGACGCCTCCCCAGGGAGGTGTTTCAGGCATGTCCTGCCGGCAGGAGGCCCCCAGGTCGACCCAGGACACGCTGGAGAAAATATATCTCTGGTTTGGCCCTGGAGCGCCTTGGGATCCTGCCGGAGGAGCTGGTAGAAGTGGCTGGGGAGAAGACTGTCTGGAACTCCCTAATTGGGATGCTGCCCCCGCAACCCGGACCCGGATAAGCGGAAGAAGACGAGACGAGGCTTTTACCCATTAAAAAACAATCTAACAGATTTAAAAAGGATACGTTTCTGTCTTAAAACTTGATTCAGATATGAGCTGTTACAAAGACCTTGACAACAAAAACAACAAATAAAACTCTGTATTCAATTGAGTTATTTTATTTTAATCTAGGTTGAGGTACCCCAGAAAATCTAGGGTTATTACAATTAATCCTACAGTTAATGTTAAGGTTGATGCTGTTATTGCAATAAGAAGTTGTCTCTTTTCAGACATTTATAGTTTATTTTTCTTTTGGTGTATTTTTTATAGTCTAGTTTTAATTTTTACAATACTTTTTATAGTCTACTTTTTAATTTCTTTTCCTTTTAGTTTAACTTTTATTTTTTAGAGTGCACTTTTAACTTTTTACGTTTTTAGTTTGTTTTTTTTGTTGTTTTTTTACAGTGTAGCTTTTTAGTTTTTTGTCCGTGTTTTTCAGTTCCTTTAGTTTATTTCTTTATATTTTCTTTTCTGCGTTGTGTTTTTTTCCAATAAGATGTCTATTTTATGTACTATTTATCCAAATAAGGAGTATAAGTTTTAACAGCCTAGAGAAATGTCAGCTAAATACTTTTGAGGTGCTTTTTGTAGGTAAGGATCGCCGCCTTATTCCTACTTTCACTTTTAAGGGTCTCGGAAACGCCGTCGAACCCGGTTTGAGGATCGCCGCCTCTTTTACTTTTAGGGGTCTCGGAAACGCCGCCGAACCCGATTTGAGGATCGCCGCCTCTTTTACTTTTAAGGGTCTCGAAACGCCGTTCGAGCCCGGTTTGAGGATCGCCGCCTCGTTTACTTTTAAGGGTCTCGAAACGCCATTCGAGACCGGTTTGAGGATCGCCGCCTCGTTTACTTTTTTTTTTAAGAGCTCTGTTTACTTTTAAGGGTATCGAAAACGCCGTTCGATCCCTTGATCTGAGGAACGCCGCCTCGATCGTCTTTGAGCCACGGAGCTTTTAATCAGCCGTGCGCTCAGGCAGGAACGCCGTCCGCCTTTTTACTTTCTCTTGCACCTTTCTCTGTTCTTTCTGAAGCTGTCATTTCTTTAGCTGTAAAACTTTATACTCACACCCGATTTGTGGTCTGATTGAGTTCGGTTTCCGGATCCCGTCAATTCCACGCCGACGGATGAAGTAGGCCTCCTCCGATCCCCCGGCGTAGGAGAATTTCGGGATCCGGGTCACGGCACCACGATGTTAGAGATTTTACTCTTAGAAACCCCGAGATCTAAAGAACAGAATCAGACCAGACAGTTAGTTTAAGTTTTTTGAGCATTGTGGATGAGAGACCACCCGTCTGCTGGTTAGGCATCGGAGTGGAACTCTGAGGGATCTTTTCTCTGCTCAGTATTTATTAGAACACAGGTTGCACAACATCACATGATTGCATTCATGACAAAAAAATAAGAATCTGCTGCTGCTGGTTTATTACTGTTCACAGGTAGCTAACTAATAACTTTTTCCGTTGATGTTGCTGATTCAAAACAAAGTTCTGCTGATTCCTCACAAGAACGGAATGTGTTTTGATTGTTCAAAACCTTTAGTCCGTGCATCGAAAGCTGATGCTGAAAATTAAAAGGTTACAAGCAGGATGTAGGCAGACATGAATCAGAATCATTAAAAACTCCTTCAAATTGTGTGCTGAAGAATTAGGTCTTCTTCCATCCAGATCAAGCACACACAGTCTGGGGCTTTAGAGTCGTTGTCCCTTCAAAGCTCTGAGTCCGAATGAGGCGTTTCCGGAGTGGCTCTTATAGGCTTGGTTTGGTAAAACTTGAGTTTTGTGTAAATATTCCACAAAGTGGAATCTGAAGTGGGTCCGAAATTTAATTTTTGAGTCACCGGCCAAGTTGGCCGGTAGATGATAAAATCTACCGGCCAAACATATTTTTTTCCGGCCAAAATTCTAAATGATTTAGATCTTCCCAAAGCATGTTATTCTATAATATGATATTATGTTGGATCCAAACAGAAAGGAATGACAACTTAATTAAATAATCATTAATAAAAACTACTTTTTACTCATTTCAGATTTTTTATTTTATTTTTTTAGAAATGTTTTTATTGAACTCTTAATGAAATCTAGTCAGACTCCTTGTTTTGTCTGTCAATGAAATCTGCCCTCCTGCTTCTGACAGTCTTACAGCCTCATTTTATGGAGTCCCCTCATCGTCTTGTTTCCTAGGACCAATGAGGTGTTAAGGTTCTTTTAGCGTACTGGAGGAAAACGGAGCAGCTCATCTGCGCAGATTCCGGTGTTGTGCTAAAATCTGCTCCCCTGAAATACTATGTTTGTTACTCAGTTTGTTAATAAAAACACGATGTTGTCTTTGTTTTGAAACTACATCAAATCAACATCAGACTGCGCCAAATAAGCACAATAGTTCTCATATGTGAATGTTTTAATTGTGATTATATATTTAGCAGGCCTGACCGTTTGTATAAATGTAGGATTCTTCTGTATATTTCGTTAGTTCTGATGCAAATAAATCTAAAGGTTCATTCAAACGAAGTCGTAGTTCTTACTCCAGTGAAGACGGACTACAACCGTGAATTTGTCCAGACCAATCAAAAGCTTCCGCGTGCACACGCAACATTTATGAACGTGGTGATGACATCACTTATGTTAGTCATACGTTCAGCCAATCAGCTTGTGTTACGTAATCGGCAGGCACAGGCCCCGAGCCGATCTGGCAGGCCGAGTAGATGTGGTACCCATATACATAATATATTGGTAGACCCCGCATTGACCGCTACTGCCTGTAGGCGCTGGTGAGCGGTGGCGCCGCCATCTTGGACCGGTCGCCTCAGCTCCACAGTGTAAACTGTTGGGCAGAGCAATGACGCTTCAGCGCGTTTATTAAATCATAACTCAATCAATACTAAACTGATTTTCATGCGGTTTTTTTGTTTGCAAACGCGAAACATTAAGCTATAATACATGACAGATAGTTCGGACTATTTCATATTAATTGTTGGCTTTGTAGTAATAGAATATTCTGCAAAACACACAATCCTATATGACAGAAGCAGAAAGTACTACTCAGCCATTTTAATAGACTTTTACAGTACATTTCATGTGTCATATACTGTACATATTTTACCTAATAAATATTGTTATATATACATATAATCTATTATAAAATATATAATACACATATATTTATATTATATACACATACAGATATAATATATATTTGTATATAATATACATATATTATATTATATACACATATATACAGATATAATATATATTTAAATTCAGATATAAAGTTTAGTAAGTAAAGTTTATTTCTATAGCAACTTTTACAGAAATAAATCAAAGTGTTTCACAAAAAAACATCAAAATAAAACCTGATTAAATGACAAAGAACCAAATCAACAATTTACTTTATTGACAGACATCCTGATCCATAAAAAAGAAAAAACACACTAAAATCAGGAATAAAAACACGAATTAAAAACTAACCAAGTCAAACTAAAATACATCAAATAGCAGATAAAAACACAAACACATAATGCATACAAAGGCATTTGCCCTCTAAAAATACGGAATTGTATTGCATTCACCCGAAAAAAATAAAAAGCTCTGTTTTTCTAAATTAACGCGATAATTTTTACAAACATAAATTAAAACGGCTCTGTTTTCTGAATTAACGAGATCATTTTTACAAAAATAAATAAAAGCGGGTCTGTTTTTCTGAATTAACGAGATAATTTTTACAAAAATAAATAAAAACAGTGTTTAATAATTAAATAAATCACTTTTTATATGTAACCGGGGATTACTCTGAGTGTTGCATGTCCTACTGTCTTGAACGCCGCTCGCACGGTCTGGTGTTTCCTTGTGATGTGTGTATCTTGTAAATACGGCGGGTGTGTGTGTGGGGGGGTGCTGATCGAATGCTGGAAGTCAGCAGGAGGTTACTACACTGGTTTAAGCTGACGGTTCGCTTAACTAACTGCTTAGTGTTTTTAAATTAAAACCCAGCTCTGTTAGCCGTTAGCTCATCGGCTGCATCTTCAGTAAAACAAGAGAAACAAAGAAAACGACTCAACATGGAGTTGATTAAATAAGGATGGAATCAATGGGCAGAGTTGTTACAAGCTGTCAAGAAGGATTCTTTGAATAAATAATATCCATTTGACAAGATAAACAGCCCAGCAGTTCGCACAACTTTGCCCCGGAACTAATAGTAAAAGTTATTGTCGCCTTCAAAATAAAGGTCTGCTCGAAGGAGTTCACATGATTGACAGAAAAACGACTCAGAGTTCATCCAGATATTGTCCCACAGCTCCACACAATAATGGTATACATGTTAATTTACACATCTTTATTGAGTGGGGAACAAAACACTGTAAATGTGTAATTATTACATTTTTCCGCCATTACAGTTTTCATCTTGTGCTCCCCTAGTGGCAGCTCTTAGATTGACTTAGATCATCTTAGACTGACTTAGATCGACTTAGACTGACTTAGATTTACTTAGATCGACTTAGACTGACTTAGATCGACTTAGACTGACTTAGATCGACTTAGACTGACTTAGATCGACTTAGACTGACTTAGATTTACTTAGATCGACTTAGACTGACTTAGATCGACTTAGACTGACTTAGATTTACTTAGATCGACTTAGACTGACTTAGATCGACTTAGACTTAGACTGACTTAGATCGACTTAGACTGACTTAGATCGACTTAGACTGACTTAGATTTACTTAGATCATCTTAGACTGATTTAGATCGACTTAGACTGACTTAGATCGACTTAGACTGACTTAGATTGACTTAGATCGACTTAGACTGACTTAGATCGACTTAGACTGACTTAGATTGACTTAGACTGACTTAGATCAACTTAGACTGACTTAGATTGACTTAGATCATCTTTGACTGACTTAGATCGACTTAGACTGACTTAGATCGACTTAGACTGACTTAGATTTACTTAGATCGACTTAGACTGACTTAGATCGACTTAGACTGACTTAGATCGACTTAGACTGACTTAGATCGACTTAGACTGACTTAGATTTACTTAGATCGACTTAGACTGACTTAGATCGACTTAGACTGACTTAGATCGACTTAGACTGACTTAGATTGACTTAGATCGACTTAGACTGACTTAGATCGACTTAGACTGACTTAGATTGACTTAGATCATCTTAGACTGATTTAGATCGACTTAGACTGACTTAGATTGACTTAGACTGACTTAGATCAACTTAGATTGACTTAGATCATCTTTGACTGACTTAGATCGACTTAGATTGACTTAGATCGACTTAGACTGACTTAAACTGACTTAGATTGACTTAGATCGACTTAGACTGACTTAGATTGACTTAGATCGACTTAAACTGACTTAGATTGACTTAGATCGAGTTAGACTGACTTAGATTGACTTAGATCGACTTAGACTGACTTAGATTGACTTAGATCGACTTAAACTGACTTAGATAGACTTAGATCGACTTAGACTGACTTAGATCGGCTTAGACTTAGATCGACTTAGACTGACTTAGATCAACTTAGACTGACTTAGATCGACTTAGACTGACTTAGATCGACTTAGACTGTCTTAGATCGACTTAGATCGACTTAGACTGACTTAGATTGACTTAGATCGACTTAGATTGACTTAGATCGTCTTAAACTGACTTAGATTGACTTAGATCGACTTAGACTGACTTAGATCGACTTAGACTGACTTAGATCAACTTAGACAGTCTAGGTTTTTGTTCATCACTGAACCAATAAACACATCTACAGATCAAAATCTGAACCTTCACAGATGATTTCTTCCTGTTTTGAAAGAAAACCTGCTTTAGTTCAGGGTTTGTTACCACGGTGACAGACTCTTAGGTGTTGATTTTTTCAGGTGTGATGTGTTTATATCCTTGCTCATCTGTCTTTAACAGGACCACTTTTTTACACCTGATGTTTCCTCATAATGTTGATAATGATCTCCTCCAGCCAGTTCCTTACGTCTGAGAACAGATGAAGTAGTTGGAGTAAAGACACTCCCCCCTCCCCCAGGCTCTTAGAAACCAAACAGCTGAAACTCTTAACAACATTGTGGCCTCCAGCGCTGCTGTGAGAACCTTTGTGTTATTTTGGATAAGAGCTTTCCCCTGGAGATGTTTGGAGGAAACTTTATTTAGTGAGTAGAAAATAAGGAGGAGCCTGTCAGAAAACCTCAGAGTGGTCTATGATTGGCTGCAAAGCTGCAGCTCAGGTAAGTGTGTAACAAAATGACGAGTCATGAAACCAGTGAAAGTGTTGGCCCGGTGCCTGGAGCACGCCTCCTTCCATGGAATGGTTCACATGATATGACAGCCCAACGAACAACAGACCGAGCAGGAGCTGATCCAGGAGCAGCAGAGGAATGAAGACAGGATGACGGGTGAGTAAGGACCTAATGTGGACTACAGCATGTCAGGATTTAATCTAGATCAGACTAAATCCTGTCTATGATCTTTATTAGATCAGACTAAATCCTGTCTATGATCTTTATTAGATCAGACTAAATCATGTCTATGATCTTTATTAGATCAGACTAAATCCTGTCTATGATCTTTATTAGATCAGACTAAATCCCGTCTGTGATCTTTATTAGATCAGACTAAATCCTGTCTGTCATCTTTATTAGATCAGACTAAATCCCGTCTATGATCTTTATTAGATCAGACTAAATCCTGTCTGTCATCTTTATTAGATCAGACTAAATCCCGTCTATGATCTTTATTAGATCAGACAAAATCCTGTCTATGATCTTTATTAGATCAGACTAAATCATGTCTATGATCTTTATTAGATCGGACTAAATCCCGTCTATGATCTTTATTAGATCAGACTAAATCCTGTCTGTGATCTTTATTAGATCAGACTAAATCCTGTCTATGATCTTTATTAGATCGGACTAAATCCCGTCTATGATCTTTATTAGATCGGACTAAATCCCGTCTATGATCTTTATTAGATCAGACTAAATCCCGTCTATGATCTTTATTAGATCAGACTAAATCCAGTCTATGATCTTTATTAGATCAGACTAAATCCCGTCTATGATCTTTATTAGATCAGACTAAATCCCGTCTATGATCTTTATTAGATCAGACTAAATCCTGTCTATGATCTTTATAAGATCAGACTAAATCCCGTCTATGATCTTTATTAGATCGGACTAAATCCCGTCTGTGATCTTTATTAGATCAGACTAAATCCCGTCTATGATCTTTATTAGATCAGACTAAATCCTGTCTATGATCTTTATAAGATCAGACTAAATCCCGTCTATGATCTTTATTAGATCAGACTAAATTCCGTCTGTGATCTTTATTAGATCAGACTAAATCCTGTCTATGATCTTTATTAGATCGGACTAAATCCTGTCTATGATCTTTATTAGATCGGACTCTGGAACTCGGCTCAGTCCTACAGCAAATTACAACTGAGGTGTCTGACTGTACAGATCAGTGGGGATGGCCATGATTCAACTGTTTGGAGGGGTGAAGCCAGCAAAACGAACAGTTATGAACAATGAGGCAGTGGAGAAAACATGGCTGCTGCCTGACAAACAACTTCTTATCTTATCTGTGCCCTTGAAAACAAACACCCACTACAGAATGAATGGAGCAGCTGCTCTGACCCCTCCCTCCTTTCTACGTTCTCCTCCATCTTCTCCTTCACCCCTGCTGGGGGTTTGTAGGCGTGCAGCTGCGTCAGCACTGAAGTCTGTTCCTGCTGGCAGAGTTCCTGGTCCCGCCCACCTTCCCCGATGTGTTTTTAACTGTGGACTGTCAGTGTATTGTCTCCTGTATCAGAGGTTTCTTCCTCATCCTTCCTTGTCGTTAGCCCTTTTCTTACCTGCTCCCATTTTTTTCCCTTTTATTGTTTTGCCCAAATATATTATTGAAGTTTTCGCTAAAATTGTTCTGCCCAAGATTTTAGTATTTGCCCAAGTGATAGCCCACATAGTCTCATCATTTACCACGTAGATCCCCTGTATGCCCAAATCTCTGTTGTGTTTTTTATTTTCAATGTTTTCTCAGTTTTGTTCTTTTGTTTGTGTTGTGAAGCGCTTTGTGATGTATATCTGTTAAAGGAGCTATAGAAATACACTTTACTTACTTACTTACAGAAATAGCTCAGAGGTCAGATTTGTGTAAACAGTAACTGGATTCAGAGGAATTCTGCTCTTCTGTTGTTTCCATCTTCTGTTTCTTTGGAATTTGTGTTTAGATTTAGATCAGCAGGAGGTAGAAATAACCCAAGTTTATGTAAACAAAAAGTTCCTTCTAGTCACAGGATGAGTTCACGTTTAAAAACGTACAGACACACAAAACAGACTCACAACCATCACCTCATTATGATGTCAGAGTTAAGAGACACAGCAAGTGAAATATTACATTACAGACACACAAAGTATCAGGAAACTGCACCAAAAAGATCTGAATCACCTTAAACTAAAGTCAACAGCCTCAAATCAGACAACAAGCGATGTCCCAAACTCATCAGACTGAGACGAGTCAGGGACACGAACAGGAAACACACACATCCACATGGACCCACATGAACCACATAGAACCACACACATCCACATGGACCCACATGGAACCACATAGAACCACATGGAACCACATAGAACCACACACATCCACATGGACCCACATAGAACCACATAGAACCATACACATCCACATGGACCCACATGGAACCACATAGAACCACATGGAACCACATAGAACCACACACACATCCACATGGACCCACATGGAACCACATAGAACCACATGGAACCACATAGAACCACACACATCCACATGGACCCACATAGAACCACATAGAACCACACACATCCACATGGACCCACATGGAACCACATAGAACCACATGGAACCACATAGAACCACACACATCCACATGGACCCACATGGAACCACATAGAACCACACACATCCACATGGACCCACATGGAACCACATAGAATCACATGGAACCACATAGAACCACACACATCCACATGGACCCACATAGAACCACATGGACCCACATGGAACCACATAGAACCACATGGAACCACATAGAACAATACACATCCACATGGACCCACATAGAACCACACACATCCACATGGACCCACATAGAACCACATAGAACCACTTGGAACCACATAGAACCACACACATCCACATGGACCCACATAGAACCACACAGAAACACATAGAACCACATGGAACCACATAGAACCACATAGAACCACACACATCCACATGGAACCACATGGACCCACATAGAACCACATAGAACCACATGGAACCACATGGAACCACATAGAACCACATGGACCCACATAGAACCACATGGAACCACATAGAACCACACACATCCACATGGACCCACATAGAACCACATAGAACCACATGGAACCACATAGAACAACACACATCCACATGGACCCACATGAACCACATAGAACCACACACATCCACATGGACCCACATGGAACCACATGGACCCACATAGAACCACATTGAACCACATCGAACCACATGGACCCACATAGAATCACATGGACCCACATAGAACCACATGGAACCACATGGAACCACATAGAACCACCTGGACCCACATAGAACCATATGGACCCACATGGAACCACATAGAACCACATGAACCACATAGAACCACACACATCCACATGGACCCACATAGAACCACATAGAACCACATGAACCCATATAGAACCACATAGAACCACATGGAACCACATGGACCCACATAGAACCACATGGACCCACATAGAACCACATGGACCCACATGGACCCACATGGACCCACATGGACCCACATAGAACCACATGGAACCACATAGAACAACACACATCCACATGGACCCACATGAACCACATAGAACCACATAGACCCACATAGAACCACATGGACCCACATAGAACTACATGGACCCACATAGAACCACATAGAACCACATGGACCCACATAGACCTACATGGAACCACATAGAACAACACACAACCACATGGAACCACATAGAACCACATGGAACCACATAGAACAACACACATCCACATGGACCCACATAGAACCACATAGAACCACATGGAACCACATAGAACCACACACATCCACATGGACCCACATAGAACCACATGGACCCACATGGAACCACATGGAACCACATAGAACCACATGGAACCACATAGAACAACACACATCCACATGGACCCACATGAACCACATAGAACCACACACATCCACATGGACCCACATGGAACCACATAGAACCACATAGAACCACACACATCCACATGGACCCACATAGAACCACATGGAACCACATGGAACCACATGGAACCACATAGAACAACACACATCCACATGGACCCACATAGAACCACATGGAACCACATAGAACCACATGGAACCACATAGAACCACACACATCCACATGGACCCACATAGAATCACATAGAACCACATGGACCCACATGGAACCACATGGACCTACATAGAACCACATGGACCCACATCGAGCCACATGGACCCACATAGAACCACATGGACCCACATGGAACTACATGGAACCACATGGAACCACATAGAACCACACACATCCACATGGACCCACATGGAACCACATAGAACCACATCGAACCACATAGAACCACATGGAACCACATGAACCACATGGACCTACATAGAACCACATGGACCCACATCGAGCCACATGGACCAACATAGAACCACATAGAACCACATAGACCCACATCGACCCACATAGAACCACATAGAACCACATGGAACCACATAGAACAACACACATCCACATGGACCCACATAGAATCACATAGAACCACATGGACCCACATGGAACCACATGGACCTACATAGAACCACATGGACACACATAGAACCACATGGACCCACATAGAACCACATGGACCCACATAAAACCACATACATCCACATGGACCCACATAGAACCACATAGAACCACATGGAACCACATAGAACCACACACATCCACATGGACCCACATGGAACCACATAGAACCACACACATCCACATGGACCCACATAGAACCACATGGAACCACATAGAACCACATGGAACCACATAGAACAACACACATCCACATGGACCCACATAGAACCACACACATCCACATGGACCCACATGGAACCACATAGAACCACATAGGACCACACACATCCACATGGACCCACATGGAACCACATTGAACCACATTGAACCACATAGAACCACACACATCCACATGGACCCACATGGACCCACATGGAACCACATAGAACCACATGGACCCACATAGAACCACACACATCCACATGGACCCACATGGAACCACATAGAACCACATGGACCCACATCGAGCCACATGGACCCACATAGAATCACATAGAACCACATAGAACCACATGGAACCACATGGACCCACAAAGAACCACACAGAACCACACACACCCACATGGAACCACATGGACCCACATGGACCCACATAGAACCACATGGACCCACATAGAATCACATAGAACCACATAGAACCACATAGAACCACATGGACCCACATGGAACCACATAGAACCACATGGAACCACATAGAACCACACACATCCACATGGACCCACATAGAACCACATAGAACCACATGGAACCACATAGAACCACACACATCCACATGGACCCACATAGAACCACATAGAACCACATGGAACCACATAGAACCACATACATCCACATGGACCCACATGGACCACATAGAACCACACACATCCACATGGACCCACATGGACCCACATAGAACCACATAGGACCACATAGACCCACATAGAACCACATAGAACCACACACATCCACATGGACCCACATGAACCACATAGAACCACATAGAACCACATAGATCCACATGGAACCACATAGAACCACATGGACCATACACATCCACATGGACCCACATGGATCCACATAGAACCACATGGAACCACATAGAACCACACACATCCACATGGACCCACATAGAACCACATAGACCCACATAGAACCACATAGAACCACATGGAACCACATGGACCTACATAGAACCACATGGACCCACATCGAGCCACATGGAACCACATAGAACCACATAGAACCACACACATCCACATGGACCCACATAGAACCACATGGAACCACATAGAACCACATGGAACCACATAGAACCACACACATCCACATGGACCCACATAGAACCACATAGAACCACACACATCCACATGGACCCACATAGAACCACATGGAACCACATAGAACCACTTGGAACCACTGAACCACATAGATCCACATGGACCCACATAGAACCACACACATCCACATGGACCCACATGGAACCACATAGAACCACACACATCCACATGGACCCACATAGAACCACATAGAACCACATAGAACCACACACATCCACATGGACCCACATAGAACCACATAGAACCACATGGAACCACATAGAACCACACACATCCACATGGACCCACATGGAACCACATGGAACCACATAGAACCACATGGAACCACATAGAACCACATGGAACCACATAGAACAACACACATCCACATGGACCCACATAGAACCACATAGAACCACATGAAACCACAAAGAACCACACACATCCACATGGAACCACATAGAACTACATGGAACCACATGGAACCACATAGAACAACACACATCCACATGGACCCACATAGAACCACATGGAACCACAAAGAACCACACACATCCACATGGAACCACATAGAACCACATGGAACCACATGGACCTACATAGAACCACATGGACCCACATAGAACCACATGGACCCACATAGAATCACATAGAACCACATAGAACCACATGGAACCACATGGACCCACATGGAACCACATAGAACCACATGGACCCACATGGAACCATATAGAACCACATGGACCCACATAGAACTACATGGAACCACATAGAACAACACACATCCACATGGACCCACATAGAACCACATGGACCCACATGGAACCACATAGAACCACATGGAACCACATAGAACAACACACATCCACATGGACCCACATGAACCACATAGAACCACACACATCCACATGGACCCACATGGAACCACATAGAACCACATGGAACCACATAGAACCACACACATCCACATGGACCCACATAGAACCACATGGAAACACATAGAACCACATGGAAACACATAGAACCACATGGAACCACATAGAACAACACACATCCACATGGACCCACATAGAACCACATGGACCCACATGGAACCACATGGACCTACATAGAACCACATGGACCCACATAGAACCACATGGACCCACATAGAATCACATAGAACCACATAGAACCACATGGAACCACATGGAACCACATAGAACCACATGGAACCATATAGAACCACATGGACCCACATAGAACTACATGGAACCACATAGAACAACACACATCCACATGGAACCACATGGACCCACATAGAACCACATAGAACCACATGGACACACATAGAACCACATGGACCCACATAGAACCACATGGACCCACATAAAACCACATAGAACCACATGGACCCACATAGAACCACATAGAACCACACACATCCACATGGACCCACATGAACCACATAGAACCACACACATCCACATGGACCCACATGGAACCACATAGAACCACATCGAACCACATAGAACCACACACATCCACATGGACCCACATAGAACCACATGGACCCACATAGAACCACATGGAACCACATAGAACAACACACATCCACATGGACCCACATAGAACCACATAGAACCACATGGAACCACATAGAACCACATGGAACCACATAGAACCACATGGAACCACATAGAACAACACACATCCACATGGACCCACATAGAACCACATGGACCCACATGGACCTACATAGAACCACATGGACCCACATAGATCCACATGGACCCACATAGAACCACATAGAACCACATGGAACCACATGGACCACATGGAACCACATAGAACCACATGGACCCACATGGAACCATATAGAACCACATGGACCCACATAGAACTACATGGAACCACATAGAACAACACACATCCACATGGAACCACATAGAACAACACACATCCACATGGACCCACATGGACCCACATAGAACCACATGGACACACATAGAACCACATGGACACACATAGAACCACATGGACACACATAGAACCACATGGACCCACATAGAACCACATGGACCCACAAAAAACCACATAGAACCACATGGACCCACATAGAACCACATAGAACCACATGGACCCACATAGAACCAAATAGAACCACATGGACCCACATAGAACCACATGGACTTACATAGAACAACATGGAACCACATGGACCCACATAGAACCACACACATCCACATGGACCCACATAGACCCACATAGAACCACATGGACCCACATAGAACCACATGGACACACATAGAACCACATAGAACCACATGGACCCAGATAGAACCACATAGAACCACATGGACCCACATAAAACCACATGGACCCACATAGAACCACATGGACCCACATAGAACCACATGGACCCACGTAGAACCACATAGAACCACATGAACCCATATAGAACCACATAGAACCACATGGAACCACATGGACCCACATAGAACCACATGGACTCACCACATAAAACCACACGGAACCACATGGACCCACATAGAACCACATGGATCTACATGGAACCACATGGACCCACATAGAACCACACACATCCACATGGACCCACATAGAACCACATGGACCCACATAGAACCACATGGACCCACATAGAACCACATAGAACCACATTGACCCACATAGAACCACATGGACCCACATAGAACCACATAGAACCACATAGAACCACATGGACCCACATAGAACCACATGGAACCACATGGACCCACATAGAACCACATGGACCCACGTAGAACCACATAGAACCACATGAACCCACATAGAACCACATAGAACCACATGGACCCACATAAAACCACATGGACCCACATAGAACCACATGGAAACACATAGAACCACATGGAACCACATAGAACCACATACAACCACATGGAACCACATAGAACCACACAGATCCACATGGACCCACATAGACCCACATAGAACCACATGGAACCACATAGAACCACATAGAACCACATAGAACCACATAGACCCACATCGACCCACATGGAACCACATAGAACAACACACATCCACATGGACCCACATAGAACCACATGGACCCACATAGAACCATATGGACTCACATAGAACCACATGGAACCACATAGAACCACATGGAACCACATGGACCCACATAGAACCACATGGAACCACATAGAACCACACAGACCCACATGGACCCACATAGACCCACATAGAACCACATGGACCCACATAGAACCACATGGACTCACCACATAGAACCACATGGACCCACATAGAACCACATAGAACCACATTGACCCACATAGAACCACATAGAACCACATGGACCCACATAGAACCACATGGACCCACATAGAACCACATAGAACCACACTGAACCACATAGAACCACATAGAACCACATTGACCCACATAGAACCACATAGAACCACACTGAACCACATGGACTCACATAGAACCACACTGAACCACATGGACTCACATAGAACCACATAGAACCACATAGAACCACAGTGAACCACATGGACCCACATAGAACCACACTGAACCCACATAGAACCACTGAACCACATAGAACCACATGGACCCACATAGAACCACATGGACCCACATAGAACCACATTGACCCACATAGAACCACACTGAACCACATTGAACCACATAGAACCACATAGAACCACATAGAACCACATGGACCCACATAGAACCACATGGACCCACATAGAACCACATAGAACCACACTGAACCACATAGAACCACATGGACTCACATAGAACCACATAGAACCACATGGACCCAGGGGGTTGGGGGTCTCTGCTGCACAGTGAGTCCTGGAGGTCACTGGTCTCCAGCACAGAGCAGACAGGTCAAAGGTCATGGCCGTGGGCCTTTCTTTGGTCCAGGACAGAGACTAGATTTAAACCCAGTAAGGTGTTTTATAACCCACCTCAGGACCCGGACCCAGACCCAGACCTGGACCCAGGCCTGGACCAGGGCCTGTAATAGGGCCTGGACCTGGACCCAGGCCTGGACCAGGGCCTGTAATAGGGCCTGGACCTGGACCCAGGCCTGGACCAGGGCCTGTAATAGGGCCTGGACCTGGACTAATTTGCATGTCAGCAGATAAACAAACGTTCAGGAGCTTCATTCAAATGAGACCTCATAAAAACATCCTGCTGACTCTAAAAGGAGCCCTGTTCCAACGGAGCGCACACACACACACGCACGCGCACGCACGCACGCACACACACACACACACACACCTGGTTCAGGGTATAAAGAGCGCTCTGAGGCCTCCGATCATAGACCAGGACTCAGGTCTTGTCTGGACGAATCCTGGACCTTTTTCCAGGTCTGAGTAAAACCTGTAGATTCAACACAAAAAACAAACTAACTAATGTTTTACATCATCTAAAAAACTTTGACTGGGTCAGGAACATTCACTAAAGTGGTTTAGCTCAGCTGCTTGGTGCTCTTCCCTCTATGCTGGTGTTCTTGCCCCTTCATTGTCCTTCTGAGAAACATCCTGAAATCCAGGTTCTGTTGAAACCTCTCACCAAGTAGAAGAACCTAGACCCTCTGGTTCTGGATCATCTGACTACAGAGGCCGTTGCTTGGCTAACAGTACACACGGCGAGCAAGCTAACAACGCCTCCTCAGGAATCGGAACTTGGACATTTTGAATCTAATAAGAATTAAAGGCACACTTAGTAATTTCTTCATATTTTAAATCTTCTCCTTGATCCAGTCTGAGCTAATCTGATCCTTTACAGGTTCATGAAAAGTCCCTCAGCTCCATCTGCTGCTTGGATCCAGAATACCACGTCTGTAACTTCTGAGTCTCTGGTCCGGTGACCTGAAGTCTCACAAAGTCACGTATCTCAGAGGGTTAGGCTAACCCAATGTGGCTAGCTGTTATGCTAGCTCCGGAGTGTTTTTAGCTCATGATTTTTCCCATCTCTCCCTGCTTGAACAGCTGATTTCTCTGACTGAGTGATGAACCGCTCCAGTAGAAAGCAGTGAAGGCTGAGGAGACGTTTAACAGGGAGATTTAGGGCTTTCTGAGCAGAAACTATGGGGCTAACGGTTTAATGGCAGTGATTTAAAACAGACACCAGGGGGTGCTAAAAACAAGCAAAACTGTATAGAATGCCTTTAAATAAATATCCTACAGACATCAGAAATAACATTTCATTACAGTATATTACATTTTACCTGTTTTTGTGATAATAATTTTTTGGGTGTTTTGTTGATAATGACATTTTTTCTTTCATTCCCTTGGTTTATGTTCTAACTTTATGTAGACAAATGTTGTGGTTTTTAGACAGTTTGGATGCCTCCTAGAATGTTCTGCATTAATAGGTCAAAACATCAGGTCAGAGACATCAGTCTGACTAAACCTTATTTATTTATTATTCCATGTGTTTATTAGTGTTTGGTATTCTTAGACGGAAAAAAACATAAAACACAAATAAACAATATAATAATAAATTAACCTCATTATTCCATTCCTACGGGTTAGCAAATAAATATTAAACACTAACTAACCCATTCATATGGAACAATAAGTAAATATTAAACACTAACTAACCCATTCATATGGAACAATAAGTAAATATTAAACACTAATTAACCCATTCATATGGAACAATAAGTAAATATTAAACACTAATTAACCCATTCATATGGAACAATAAGTAAATATTAAACACTAATTAACCCATTCATATGGAACAATAAGTAAATATTAAACACTAATTAACCCATTCCTAATAGCATCTTAGACACATTCTTTTATTTGTTGTTGTTTTACAGGAAGCTTCATCACCACCGTTGCCACCAGCAACAACACCACCATAACCGTTGGATCTTTTTCCTGTCAACATAGCGACAATGCCTTTAAGTACCACGCCTACATCTACACCTACATGCTGGTGTTTCCTGTGGCGTTCCTCTGCAACATCGGAGCGCTGGCTGTCTTCCTCCGGCAGAACAAAGCCAGGTGAGGACTTAGGCTGGGTTTGATCATTACCTTTATTTCATTATTATTACAACATGTCTCTGTTCATGGGCTGCTTTTAAAGCTCACTCTAAGGAGGAGGAGTCAGGCCATGTGCCTCTCTGAGAGGTGAGTTGGCTCCTCCTTCATCCCCCTCCACCTGTTCCTTCTGGAAGCGTTGGCTGGTCAGTTTTGTTCTGTCTGGACTACAACTAGGTCAAACTGGTGTCACCAGGTGGAGGTGAAGGAGGCAGAGAGAGAGAAGGACAGAGGTCAGAACCATTCTGCTAAATGACCCCAGAATTCCATATAAAAAACCCAGAATTCCATATAAATTCCATATAAATGACCCCAGAATTCCATATAATTAACCATAGGATTCCATATAAATAACCATAGGATTCCATATAAATAACCATAGGATTCCATATAAATAACCATAGAATTCCATATAAATGACCCCAGAATTCCATATAATTAACCCCCAAAATTCCATATAAATAACCATAGAATTCCATATAAATAACCCCCAGAATTCCATATAAATGACCCCAGAATTCCATATAAATGACCCCAGAATTCCATATAAATGACCCCAGAATTCCATATAAATAACCATAGGATTCCATATAAATAACCATAGAATTCCATATAAATACCCATAGAATTCCATATAAATAACTATAGAATTCCATATAAATAACCCCCAGAATTCCATATAAATGACCCCAGAATTCCATATAAATAACCCCAGAATTCCATATAAATGACCCCAGAATTCCATATAAATAACCATAGGATTCCATATAAATAACCATAGAATTCCATATAAATACCCATAGAATTCCATATAAATAACTATAGAATTCCATATAAATAACCCCCAGAATTCCATATAAATGACCCCAGAATTCCATATAAATAACCCCAGAATTCCATATAAATGACCCCAGAATTCCATATAAATAACCATAGGATTCCATATAAATAACCATAGAATTCCATATAAATACCCATAGAATTCCATATAAATAACTATAGAATTCCATATAAATAACCATAGAATTCCATAAAAATAACCCCAAAATTCTATATAAATAACCATAGAATGCCATATAAATAACCCCAGAATGACATATAAATAACCATAGATTTCCATATAAATACCCATAGAATTCCATATAAATAACCCCAGAATTCCATATAAATAACGATAAAATTCCATATACGTTATTTGCTCGCATATAAGACGAGGTTTTTTTCATTAAAAATAATTTTAAAAGGGGGGGTCATCTTACTATCGCGCCCCAGCAGGGGGCGCATGCTTTATGTTCAAACGACAGAAGTGGCGCCTGCAGGAAACAGCCTTAGACCGTGAGCAGTCCCAGACGTCCGCTCCACCTCAAAGTTACAGGTCCACTGAGGATTAAAACACCTGATGGCA